>JAAAKQ030109048.1:0-14130 GCA_010016005.3 Zanna intricata
CGTGGCACAGACATTCGGTCTTATGCTCTAGGGCGACCGAATGGGGTGGTGGCGGGAGAAATGCCAGCAAACCAAACGTAATGTCTAAACCTAATGTACCGACTATACCTCCCTCATCCCTATTCTCCGCTCAGAGAGCAGACCCGCAATTAAGCCTGACCGGGATTCGAACCTGGGGCTCCGCATGAATGGTCAAAACACTATCACTGTGCCACAGAGATTGGCGGAAATAAATAAAATTTTATTTTAAGATAATTTTAACATATGCAATTAGATATCCTTTTATTTTACTGTTTTGTATGTTACTTTCTAATGTTTTTATATTTATAAACACTAATAGCTTAGTACTGATTTTGATTATTAAGCAGTCGAAATGGATATTAGTTTCGTTTATTCGTCCTTAACGTTCTTGAGCTTACATTTTTTTTATTTCACTACTTGTTCTTATTTTTTTTTACTCTGTACCTCTATTTTAATTTGTATTTAAAAGATATGTAAGTGAAAAAAATTAATAAAGTACTAGAATTGTTTAGATTTGATAAAAAGAATCTATATATTTTATTTTATTAAAATCATAGGCAACTTAAATTATGACTAAATGTTAATTTAATTCTGAAATCGTGATAAAGGTTTCAGCTGAGTTTAAATTTTTCTCCAAGAATAATTATTTTTATCGATAAAAGATTAAATATATTATTAAACTGTAATACATTTTACACAAATGGGGAAAGGAAAAATCAATAAATCTAGTTGTGGTGAAAGCATTTTATTCATTTTTTAGTTAATGGTTTTAAACCACTACCAGTACTTTGTAATGCTATTATTTTACGATTATTGTCACAATATAAAATCAGTTTAGTTTACTGATGTTTAGACATCAGTTTACTAAACGTGATGTTTAGACAGTTTAGTTTACTGTCATGAGTTTAGTTTACTGATAATCTGTTTTTTGACCAGAAGATTAAAAAATTACTTTTTTAATCAATCGATTGATTGATTAAAAATGTACACTTTATTTTATATATTCGGAGGGTGGATGGCGGATAATTTATTCCTCTACTGGTCTCGAACTTTGCTTACATTTTTGAAGACATAAACAGTTCACCTACTGAATTGAAAAAGTATACAATACATTGTTCTATTATCCGAAGATGGAATACATTAATTTTCGTCTTTTGGTACTATCTACCATACTCTTTCTTAGAGACTTAACACACTTAAAGCATCTAAGGAACAACAAACTTTAGTGATAATTGCTTTTATTGACGATACCGATACAGCCTTTACTTGCAGTGAACAATGAAAAGGTGTAAACAATGTTAATGGTTAAATATCTGGTGCATCTCTAGATTTCATTCTGGATATATTCATGAGTATAAATAAGGAATATTAATATAAATTCACTTGTCACTACTCTATGCAAGGAATGCTTGCAATGGTTTTATAAAATTAAGTCAAGTAGAGATAACCGTTACGCTTATGGTACTGAACGTAAAATAATAATAAACTAAATGATAACTTATCGACCTCGTGGAGGATTGGCCTCCATTGAGTTTTAGCCTTTTATCGGTAAGGTTTAGGATTCAAATCTCAGACACCGCATTTAATTTTCCATTTGTTAAAAAATTTTTATTACATATTCCCGCGAACAAGCTTCATACTTATGTTGTGAATTAATCATCTATAAAAATAAAAAATATAATACGTTATGATAGATACAAAAAAGTTTCAAATGAAACATAATAAGTCGAAAAGTTTTAATAAGTTCAGGGTTTAAATTCGATAATGGAGGATAATATGAGAAATGAATTGGATTGAGAAACTAAGATGTGCTATGGTAATGATGAAAAATTTTCTAATGAAGTGGAAGTGTATAAAATTATATTTGGGTCACATATGTGTGAGGAAGTGTCCTCAACGGAGGACATTGAAGGAAAAGAGTTGTAAAAAAAAAAAAGAAAAAAAGTAGAAAGGTTGAAAAAACTAACCCTCAAAGAAAGAAGTTGTAAAGAAATGAAGTAAGATACTAGAGACCGACAAGAACGGGGATGTTCATTTGATACATATCACAAGACAGATTCACAGAAGAAAAGAGAAGTTTTACAAGATTTACTTTCAACGAAGTTTTGGAACGTGAAGCTCATTTACAGCATTACCCGAGTTACTTTGTTACCTACCACATAGTTGTCACAACTATTAATAGTAACAAAAGGTTTTTTATCTTTTTTTTTTGGAGGGGAGAGAATAAATTGCTTGACAGAAGTCAGTAAATCCAATTAAACTTTAACAGATGGTTTTTCCAATATTAACTGACAATATTAAAAGAACTTCCTAACGATAATCAATTAAAACATAACAATAAAAGTATAAAGCTGTTAAAATATTAAATTTAACCAAATTTTTGTATTTTGATTAATTATTGGAATTTGATTCTTATTTTTAAAAATAATTCACCGTGTGGCACAAATTTTTTGTGATTAGAATATTACTGATATCACTAAAAAAAAAAAAAAAAAAAAAAAACACATTTCTGTATTATTTTTATGATATTTTATGTTTTTAGGTCTTATTCAAATAATGCTATGTATTACACATTAACAAAGAAAAGAACTGTCATTAATAAAGTTATATCCTATGATGCAATCAATAAAAATTTTATACGTATACTGTAATAAAACTTGTTATAGTTGTCTGATTCAGTTTATTTATTTGTTTAAACTGAATTATTATTTTTAGAAGTAAATTTGCTTTAATTAGAAATATTTTTAAATTTTAATGTTTTATTCAGTGCTGTAGAGATATGATTTTTTTTATAAGCAACAAAAAAAATTAGTTCATTTTTTTTTTTGTAAAACTTAAATAACATCCCTTCAATATTTTCCATCCCTTGTAATTCTTATTTATATTAAAAGAAAAATTAAGATTAGGTCCAACAAATACACAATACACAAACTACCAGACTAAATTTCACAATTGCAGATTAAACTATTTCTGAAAAAAAAATAATAGATCCAATACAAATAAAAATCATATAAATTCAAGTATAGAAGGCGTAGTAAAAAAAAAACGAGATATTCTTAATTGAGCACGCTACATATTTTTTACTGAGTTCACCTTTTTCCCTTGCAAAATTTTTAATATTAAATGTTTAATTCAAATTTGACTGCCGAATAAGCAGGACGTATTCTATCTACAATGAACTTAGTTTTAAAAATGACGGAATAAAGGATTTTCATTAGATTTTGCGTATAAAATGGAAAAAATCCAGCCTTAGTAGAACATTACAGCTTTTTTGCGTAGAAGGTATGTCGTTTGATGTTTATAAAAAAGATTTATTGTGTAAATCACAAACAAAATAGCTGAAATTTTAAATATATATATTTTACGAACCAGTTGATTAGAGAATTTTACAGTTATAACGTATCAAATTGTTTTTTTATAATGCTACTTTTCTTCATCTTTTTCCAGAAGTGTAATTTTAATTCTACAAGTTTGTTATTAAAAAAAAAAAAATCTGATCTGGACATTACTTTTTTTTTTAACCTCCGGAACTACCGTTAAGGTATATCATCAGAGGATGAGATGAATGAATTTTATCGTGTGTGAAAAGTACCATGCCTAACCGGGATTCGAACCCGGGACCTCCGTTTAAACTACTACATGGACAACTACTACTCTGAACACTACTACATGACTTCCTTATACGCCTATTAAAATACTCGTACATATAAACATTTTTTCTGCACTTCATTTAAACTTATTTCATTTGGAAGTGAAAAGTTGATAAATATAAAGAGGAAGAAAAGGTTAAGAACAAGGAAAGAATAAAAAGATTAAGATGATGAATATAAAGAGAGAGAAAATTTGAAAACTAGAGAACGTGTACTCAAATTAAGATCAGAAGAATTATATCAAACCAAAGAGCGATTAAAAGATTGGCAACAAAACACAAACGAAATGATGATCACTCCGACTTAAAGAGACTATTGCTCGACAATAAGAGGAGTAATGAAATAAAAGATAAAAATTTTGCAATTTATTAATGATTGGGCAGTATGCTTCAGTGTATATGTTGTTCTTCTACTTTTCAGTCACTGAGTAATTAACTTTAATGTAGATAAAATTAAATAGAAATTCTAGAATAGTTAAATAAAATTAAATTAGAGAATCCAAAAATAATACGTGTATAAATTATAATTTTCAATTAATCATAAATAATCAGATGTTTCACCAAGTGTATTACATATATACATACGTAGTTTAACATATATATATATATATATGAATTTTTCTTATTCCAAGTATATCCATATATATTTCACACTTGCACATATACCGAGTACATCCAGATATTAATATTATAAACTATATTTTATCTATAGACTATATTGTGTATTATTATTTCATTATTGTCTCAAGAAGGAATAATTTTACTTGGTGTCAGTTTTGCATAAACGACATAACCTTTCATAGCGCGTTGCTATGGACCAGCAGCAAATTGTTACTCCTAGCAACGCGAATTCCTTCTCGCCTAGAAAAAAGGTTCTCTGAATTTCTTTTGACTCTGGGTACCCGTTTTATGGCAGGAGGTTACTGGAATGCGAAGCGTCCTCTCTGGAACTCTCGGGTCATCACTACTCGGGAGAAAACTTCAAGCAACTTACCAACAATTTCATGTACGTCATCTCTAGGATATAACCCAAGTACTGGGGTTGGATGCGACGAAGGTCCCAGCTTTTAGACCTTTTTTATCATATCAGATTTTACCTATGCATAGTGAAGTTAGGAATGGCTTTTATACAACGTTTGATCATTCAGGTGTACTTCTTTCCATTATTTAGTTATAATTATAGTAGTATAGTAGTAAGTAATTATTTAGTGGTAAAAAGAAACAAACCGCCCTACACAATGAGGGGACTTACTGAGGAGCCTATCAAAGTTGGTTGACA
This sequence comes from Zanna intricata, assembly GCA_010016005.3. Lineage (NCBI taxonomy): Eukaryota > Metazoa > Arthropoda > Insecta > Hemiptera > Fulgoridae > Zanna > Zanna intricata. The sequence continues at coordinate 4,950 of JAAAKQ030109048.1, forward strand.
CCAGAGGATAGACACGGAGGACCGGTCAACCTACCCGAGGGATGTTATGGATCTTATTTCTCCTTGAGGAGGTTTTGAAGGAGGTGTCAATGTTAGAGAAGACGAAGGATAGAATATTTATGAACAAGACTGCTCGTAAATTAAAACGGCTGCTGAGATGTATTAAAACCGAGACGTTTAAAAACTTCCTTGAGAATCTCTTCCCTTTTCAAAGGATGAATATTCACTAAAGAAGATCACGATGCATCTTCTATGATGAAGACACTTCGTAATAGATAATAGACCACCACTTTCTTTCCTATCTTTGAAAACGTTAGATGGTTGCGAGCTGGAAGTGACAATGAGAAAGGTGGTCTATTCACAAGTCACCACGAGAAGAGACTGTTGTGGAAGAAACTATCGAATTCCTGAGTCGTCCAATTCCTACGAGTCTCCTTGTGAAACCTTTTTCGTCTGCAGAGGTTCTGCGAGTAATCATCAGAGAAGGGAATTTAAAGAAATCTCCTCGTACAATTTTTTAACTGATGCATTTTTTGCTCCAATTCAAGGTCGTCCAGTATTTAACAAACCTCTTTAATGGCATTCTTCGAACTAACAATTTCCCGACGGAATGGAAAGTGTTGCAGATGGTAACCGTCCCAAAACCGGGTTACCCATAATGTAGCTTCTTAGCAACATTCTGTATAGCCTGTAGCTTCAAAGGGCAATAAGCCAGTTACTTCTATCAAAGATATTTGAAAGTTACTTCCTCTGAGGGTATCGAGAATTTTGGAGGAAGAAGGTATTATTCCTGACCCTCATTTTGGCTTATTATTGCCGTGTCACTTAATAATCAGATAAACACAAAGGATTGTCAACGTTATCAGTAAGTGCTTAGAAGAGAAGAACAGCTCGGCTGTTTTTGGATATCCAGTTGGTTTTTTTACAAGATTTTGCTCCTTGCCAATTCTATAAATTGAAAAGGAGCCTTTCTCAACCATGTATTACTTGATTCTTCTTTCTAGCTACCTGGAAGTAATTTTCCTCAGGTGAAGTATTATCAATATCTGTCTTGAATCTGCGTTAATACTGCATTGCGGTGGGAGTTGCTCAAGGCTGAGTTTTAGGAAAGATACTATACTCAGTCTTCACTGCGGACCTCCCAACTCCAATGATATCACAGTTACATCGTTTGCGGATGACATGGTGATCCTGGCTGTGGATACTGATCATAACGTAGCTTCTGCTAAACTGCAATCTGTGTTAGATCTAATTAATAAATGGCTAGCTGAATAGAAGGTGAAGTTTAATTCGGCTTAGTCTATGCATGTTGCATTTACATGAGGATGGATGACTTTCCGTGACTTCAACATGATAACGTTTTTATTCCGTATGCTAATGGCGTGCATTATCTAGAACTGTCTGAACGTGCATTATCTGGATCACCGTCTGATGTGGAAGATTCATGTGGGGTGATATTCAAGTCATGTGATTCGATTACCTGGAATCGCCACCCGGTCGAAAGGAGATACAGCGAATCGATAAAAGATATAAAATGAGACTGAACAAACTTGTGATCTGGCACGCGGTTAAGCTCTTGGAAAACAGTTAGGACGGTTAGTTGCTTAAAGCGACTGCATGTATTAGATCTGTAAATATTCTGAGATTTGCGGTGAATCAGCTACCCTAGGTTGTTGTGCATCATCAAAATTCTTCACTTCGTTTCACCGCTTAATTTTGTTGTTCTTTAATTTTTTCACTCCTTTTTTGATTAGTTATTTATAGTGTGATGGATAAGATTATTTTTTGGTGTTTTCTTTGTTTTTCATGTTCTGACCTAAATCAATATATCTTTCACTCATTTTTGGATTTACGTATTTATGTTATCATATATTTAATTAACTGTAAAAGATATGTATACATACACAGTACTTTCGGGATTACAATGGAAACTCCTCTTTTCACGTGATTTCTTTTTTGCATTGTCAAATTGGAACCGAATGTAAATTAAACACTGCGGGGATAAAAATTATTTGTTATAGAAAATATAACCCTAAATTGTCAAATCATATTCGGCAGAAGTAGAGATAGATTTGTTCATCTAGATGCTACGGTACTCAAAGGAAATATAAATGGCATATAATCCGCATATATCTGCATATCCATTCTTACCTATACGTATACGGCAGTCGTTCTAAATTAATACAAGCAAAATCAATCGCAAAACTACCTGTTTGAGTAAATTATACCTCTACATAATTTCCCATCCTACCAAATCATCCAACAATTTTAAAATCCAAGTTTTCCATTCGAATTAACAATTAATTTTTTTGATCATCTATGTACGACTTTTATTTTCTAATTCTAAACTATTATAAACTTCTTTTACTTTAAATGTTACTTTTACTTTTAACTTTATTTATAACAAGAATTAAAATTTAAGTAAATTTAGTTCCTAAATATTATCTTTTATATTAGTATTTTGAACGATTTTTCTGATATAAATATACCCTAATAATAATAATTAGGGTTCTTTTTCTTAAAAAAAAAATCACATTTCCGGCTCTTAATAAAGAAAGAAAGAGTTTTTATTTTCCCAGCTACAACTTTTATCTGCTACTTCAAAATTATCGCTGAAAAAATGAAAAATCGTTGGCTAAAAGTTTGGATATCGGGTGATTTAAAATAGTGTTTTAAAATCTTCTTTCCTCTAAACACAAAAAATACACATTTTTGGAAAATGAATGTCAAACTTATGTGCGTACGTGTTTTGGACTGTTTTAATTTCTCCGGTTTGGCTCAAAATAAATTCTGTGAAAATTACTCAAAAAGTTTTTACGTGTAGATGGAGGGGGCACTAATGGAATTAAATTGTAAAAATTAAAAAAAGCGGGAGAGGTACACAATATTTAGTTTTAGGCCTTATGTATACTTGTTGAAGAAAGTGTACTTTAGTAGAATGAAAGTAGTGTAACAAGACCGGTATAGTGGGTCTGAGTCAAAGATTTCTATCTATTATTATAAAAGTAATAGAAGATATAATAATTGGGGGAATCCAACCAAAAAGAGCCAAAGAGGAACCCTTTTAGTAAAGATACAAGTCCGTTTAACAATCGTCTTTCGTTATACTGTCGCTGACACACCTGAACACAATGAAAAGATTGTTGCACCGTGATAAGAGACCAGGATTGGAATTTCAAAGAAATGCATGGGAACGAAAGCCTCGATCGACTGTTCTCACACTTGAGTTGGGTCTGGTCCGGCAAGTAAAAGGGATAGAAGAATAAAATCCCCCTAGGAAGACCACTAATGTTCAGTTCAGTGAGGAGAGGCTGTGAGACGAGACGAGACGTTACGACGTCAGTTCAGCGAGGAGAGGCTACGAGATGCGAGTTGTGTGAGTTCGGTGAAGTTTTGATAAGCAGTCCAGCGAGACGTTCGTCAGTCTAGCGAGGAAAGTCTGCGATTTGGCGAAAGCATTCTGCGGGGAGGACAGATGAAGGGGCAAATTTTCAGGGTGACTTAAGTTCAGATTAAGGTGATGCCACGAGTAATTCCAGTATACAAAAAATACTATTGATGAGTTACTATAATACTTTAAATGAAAGGGATAACGTAATAAATTTCATTCATAAAGTGTTAAAGTAGTTTTAATTGTGAACAGCAAAGGTATTTACTTGACGAGTAATTTAAATTCTGTTTTTTATATAATACCTGGTTAATATTACTATTGACATTTATTTTTACTATTTGATATGTGATATTATGATTGTTTACTGTTTTTGATTATGTCATGTATTATGCTATGTTTTAACGTTGTTTACTGTTTTGATTATATTATGTATTGTTATGTTTATATGAAATTTCTGTTTATTATTATGATTGACATAATTGTTTGATTTGTTTATTAACATGTAATATTATTATCATTTACTACTACTGTTATCGTGTACTGTTTACTGTTACTATTATCTTGATTATTAATGTAAGATTTTTTTATTGTCTGTTATTATTAATATTACTATTGACACCACTGTAATTAATATTGATTCGTTTTGTAATTATGTTGTTAAACCAATAAACTATATTTATGTAAACATTCTAAATTGTCAATCTTTCAATACCTGAACGAGCCGCGAACACGCGACAGTATTATTAAATTAATTAAAATTCCAAAATTTTATATCAGTCTGATTCAAAGGTAATGGATATTCAACAATATTTATAAACATACAGTTCTTACCTCATAAGTCAATAACCATAAGTCATCCCGGTCAGGCATGGCATTTTTTACCCACGCTATAGTTAATTCATCTCATCCTCTGAAGATATACTTAATGGTGGTTTCAGACGTTACACGAAAAAAATCAGTAACCTGTTTTGTTAAACAGGTTATGATTTGTTTAAATCAATTTGAGGTTTTTTTCACTATGTATTGTGTATTTTTCATATGGGCTGATGCAGGAAGTTACAGTAGTGAGTGAATTTAAACTTTATACTTGTGTGTAGGAGCTAATCGGTATTACAACCATAATATCATCAAATTACGATCATAATAATTTAATTTTTTTATAAACAGAAATATATTTTAATATTAAACAAAAAAGTTATTAATTTTTAGTTTTTTCATTCAATTTGTATTTTATATCTTTCTTGCGCAAAAAATTATACAAAAGAAAATATACAATATAACTTATAACTCCATTGGGAAAAGTGTAAATAATGCAGTATATCTTATGTGAAAATTTCCGTAATTACTTCTCGTTAAAAAGAATCATAGTTAAAAAAAAGAAAGAAATTTTAATACATTGTAGAAATCTAAATGTAGTCCATCAATTGTTTTGTAAGATATAACTGTCCAAAAACAAGATCTTTTTCTTGAGATAATCTTGATTAAAAACTTTTCTGTATGTATGGTTGAATTTCCATTTTGACCTATACTTTGCTCTACTTTTCTGAAATGGTTCTGAATGGTAAAATTATGGAATTGTATAAGGTAGCTTACGTGTTTAGCGGATTAATTCTTTTTTAGTATGTAAAATTAATGGAGAAGAATTTTATTCTTGCATGTTCGTTTTACTTTATAAAAGAATCATATATCACTACCGTACATGTTTATAATACATTTAAAATTGAGGAAAATATATTTCATAGTAACTACCTTAATTTAAATAAATAATTTTTAAAATATTGCAATTTTTAACTGTATCAACATATTTTCTTGAAATTTAATCTTTTTTTCTTTTTTAAAAAAAAGGGGGGGATTTATCTAATTAAAAAAAAATTTTATATTTTTATTAATTCTATGGATGGATATAAAAAGAATCCATCTTTAAAAACAGGAATTTCAACTGTCCAAAATATTGTTTCACATTTGAGGTTTTTTGAATTATACTTATAGAATGGTTACTAATTTTCAGTTTTATCTCTGGAAGAAGAGTTAAAATTTAAATTCTAACTCCTATTAAATTGTCAGGAATTTTCAGATTATCGTGAGCATTTTTCTGTTGTAATATAATACTAGTAAAACTTTTATTCTGCTATATTTAATTTAAATTACAAATTTTTAAATTATATAAAATTTTACTTAATCAAAACACAACATACGACCAGTATTTAATTTTTTTTTAAAGTGATTAAAAGCATTGGAATCTAAATAAATTTATTTTAAGAACACAGAACACGTCGTTATTTATTTATTGTTAAAACAAACACAGGTAGAAATGTTTTGTACTCAAACCGGTATTTCTGTTTAATCACAGGTATCCTCGGTTAAGTAAAAGGGATCCACAGTTGGTGGCTTAACTCATTAGGAGTACAAGCCTTTGTTTCGTCATCTAGTCTATCTCTGGTTGCTTTAACATGTTCTGACAAATTACAGAGTGGAAAATAATCCGGTAATGATATGCATATATGCATTATATAAACAATGCATTGCAATTTACATAAATAGATGCCATTTATAGTCATAATTATAATTTTCAAATTATAAGCTTATAATGTGGCAATATATTTAATTGACTTAAAATAATACAAATGATAATTAATTTTTTAAATGTATATTTTAGATTAGAATTAATTGCTGAATACTTCTACGAAGATAAAAATAATTAATTTAACTTTACTTCGTATGTCCTACAATACGAATCATAATAAAATATTGATTTATTTTCTGCTCTTTAAATTTATTCACATTTAAATTTTCCTAATAAAGTTAATGCTTCAATCATTAGCTATAATATTTATTATTTCTCTATATAATTGAAACTATAACATACAAATATAGCTTTTTTTTTCTCAGATTAACTTGATTATAACATGTGGATATTACATCATTTCATTCCTCAACAAACAAACATAAATTCTATTCCTCAAATAGAAACATTGATTTCATAAACAGATTTTTACAAAATCAAAACTCCCACCAGTATAAAATTCAATAATTTATATTGAACGATTTAATATATTGAGTAATTAATAAAAGTACTTAATAGTTCCTGTTAAATAATTGCTCACAGGAAGATATTAAACAAAATAAAATTAAACAAATATTTCTATTTCAAAACTATTTATTTTTCGGTAATAAACCAAAAAGATTTTTCACATCCGGAACTCCAATACGAGGGGCTATTGAGACATTCAGTGCTGTGGCACATTTAACACAGAACGTACATTCCTATATGTCTCCAGAATTACCGATCTTTGGGCTTTCACAATCATGTGTTTAAAATCCAGGCCAACCTTTTCTATATATTTCTTCAAATTTTTATTATTATTGTGATTAATGACATATTTGTGAGTGACATTAATGATAAGAGCATTCTTTTCTCTACTACTGTGGAAAACCACAGTAAATCTGTCCTATTCGCTGCAATAAATTTATCAATATGAATGGGGAGATATATGAGCATAATACAGTTTATAGGTTTCATTTTCCAACACAGTTTTGGCCTTATATTCATAACAAGACATTGTCCCCTGTCATCTATGAATCTTAATTTCAACGCCAACACCTGATGAACTATGTTTACCGTAAGATCATGGAGATGCATATATTCTGTGCTAGCCAGACTGGAGCACCGAGTTATCAAATGATCGTTATCTGAAGGATGGGTTTCTGCAGATAGAAACTCATTCCTCAACCAACGGGTAAATGCGTCCTTATCAGCATTGGCGAGAGTATGGGGAAATCTACCGTGGAGTGCCTTAGATTTCCATGCTTGGATCTTATCACTTGTTGAATGATACTGAGGTAGAAACTGTCATTCAGCTTTAGAGGGGAGTAACCCTTGTCATATGGAACTATTTCTTTGTGCAATGATGATGTTTCAGATCTGGAGAGAAATATATCTTCATTGAAGCAATTTGTCTGTTACTTCAGTAATTTCAGGTCGAGGAGGTCTCTACCATCTTCCTTACGAGAGATATACAAACGTTCCACTGCGGATTTAGGGTGATGCATCCTGTATATTGTCAATGTTGTGCGTACCAGATGTTCAGGTTTTCCAGATCTGTCTGAGAGTAATGAACAACTCCAAATGAGTATGTGAGAACTGGCATATACCGAGAGTTAATGGCTTTGATTTTGTTTTTTGAGTGTAGTTCTGTCTTCAGGATTCTGCCAAGTCTTTCCTTGAACATTCTCTCCAATTCCTGCTTGCTTGATTTCTTATTTATCACGAGGGCCTGTTTGATACCAAGGTAAGTGTCCTTTGCGTTTAGTGGTCATATCTCTCCATTTCCCGGCAAACTGTAAGTTTTTGGGACTCCCCATTTTCTCCGTTTATAACAATCAGAGTAGCACACTTACCGACACCTGAGTGCATCTGGATGTCATTGCTGAATATGGCCGTAATATTCAGTAGGATTGCAAGCTCTATATCACTGCTAGCGTGAAATTTGAGATCGTCCATACACATTAGATAGTTAACAGTGTGAACACTTTTCTCTCTGTCAACCACATTGAAACCGAGCCCTGATTGGTACAACATACTACAGAGAGGGTTCATGGCTAGGCAGAACCACAGAGGACTCAAAATATCACCCTGAAAAATATCGCATTGCAGCGGGATTGTGTTGTCTTATATCCTGCGCCAGAGAGTACCAACTCTACACACCATGAACTCATTAATTTCTGAAAAAGATCAACGATACGTTGGTGGATATTTCTAAAACGTATAACAGCCAACTATATGGTACCGAGTCATAGACCTTTTGATAATCTATCATGCAGCTGATAGACTCCTCTTCTTTTCTTTACCTTTTATTTTTTATGTTTTTTACATCGGAGGTATAGAAATCTGGCTGAAGATTTCAGACGCCCAGTAGCCCGTAAATACTGGATGTGTGCGGTTCACCGCAACTCGGTGGAACTCACAAAAACCCCACTTTCTCACACAGCACGGAGACGGAATCACAAGACAGATATACCATCGTCGCCACACGTGTCCTAACGGGCTCTCTTGTGCTGCCTTCACATCAAGCCATGGTTTCCGGCGTCCCCCGAGGACACCTAGCAGCGGCGATCTAGGAAGGCCCCCGCTTCCCACCGCCGAGGGCTGGAATTCCACCGCCAAACTCCAGCAAGACATTACTCTCTCCGTGCTCTTTTCCTGTCATTTTCTTTGAAAGCACACCCTTGAACCATCTGCTACACGTATTCTACCTCTCTCTAGGGTTCAGCATGTGTCCCATGACTTTTTCTGGTGAGATCTGAATCCCAAATGGTCTTAACATTTGTCCCCCTCTCCATGGCCACGATGACCTCTTCCCTCTCAACAATCCTCATCTCTCTACCTTTCAGGTATTCTTGGATCCTGACTACGTAGGAAGATACCTTATATCGATCAATCCATGCAAGATAGCGTCCAATTTGATGGAATTAAACACATTCTTCACTTCAACCATAATTATTAGTGGTAACTTTTGAGAAATGTTATTATGATTGTAATACGACTCAATAAATAAAATAATGCAGAAAAAAATTATTATTACTATTAAATAATAATATTCAAAATTTTTTATTTTCAGTTACTTTTTTTTTTAAGGCCCGGAAGGACCAATTAGTCATTTATGTTTAGTCTTTCTTATCTTCCAATACTCTCATTTTCCTGGAAACATCCCTCTTCCGTTCCTCTGTCCAAACCGTCCCCGTTCTCTTTTTAGGCTTTTCTGCAAATTTAACACCGGGCAAGTTGTTATA
>JAAAKQ030109070.1:0-14130 GCA_010016005.3 Zanna intricata
CATTCATACACATCATCCTCATTCATCCTCTGAAGTAATACCTTACGGTAGTTCCGGAGGCTAAACGGATAAAGAGAGATGGCGGAATATCTGAGGAAAAACTGGCCTAAGAAAAATTTTCGCCACACGCAGATAAGGACGCCTGATAGAGAGCGATTAATACGGTGACACTGGTGAACATGCATGAACTCTCATAGAGCAAGTGCTTGACATACTTGCAGCCAGGCATTCACAACTGACCTGGCTTCTTACTTAATAAGGCTGGCATCAAAGTAGGGTAAGTCATGTCGGCCACGCTGGAGGCACGGCTAATTGATACACCATGCGGAGACCAGACATCAGTGATGAATACATTCCACCTCGTATTTGTCAATTCAGGCGGGCAGAGAATGGCCGTATTTATCCGTAAAATACTGGAGATAGAGGGCATATCGCCAAACATGAGCATTGAGCGGTATAAGGAAATCCTAAACGCCTAACGATGGATCTCGCCACACACCAGCCGGCACTGATGGCCGGAGATTTCAACGCCTGGTCGATTACTTGGGAATCGGCCAGGAGAAATACTCATGGAGGCCTACTAAACGATGTAACCATTTTGGACTTGCAGTGCCTAAATACTGGGAATACTTATACCTTCAAAAGGGGAGAAACTGGGTCAATGATTGACATCACCTTCGTTACACCAGCCCTGGCAGCGCGGATAGGTAACTGGTGGGTATTCTAGCTATATACGGCCAGCGACCATCAGGCGATCTACATGACGATCACTGAAGATGAAGCAGGCGGAGATAGGTTGTCAATGTTTACAGCCTAGAGTGCCAAGAGAATGGATGCCTTGACATACAGTGAGACACTTGATCTCCGTGGAGAGATGATAATAGTACGGCAGAAGGGAAGGCCACCAGACTAGTGAACTGTATTGAGGGGCTTGGGCCGGATTACTACGAAGATACGATAACAAATGACGTCCCCCTATCTACTGGTGAACGCCCAAAACAGCCACAAAGAGAGCGCAGTTGGGCCAGAAGATTGATGACCAGAGTAGATCTGGACTCCTTGAAAGAGTTATGCGTTATAAAGAGTGCAAGAAGAACCTGGCCAGACGCATCCGTAATTCAAAACGACGCTGTTGGAAGCAATTGATTGCGGAGGTGGAGGCCGACCCATGGGAAAAACTGTAAATAATTCTTGTAAAAAGAATGTTAGATCCAGAGTTCCTATAACTTTGGATGAACAGGAAGTCCAATAAATCATAGTGGAGCTCTTCCCCACGGTGACCAACTTATTGGAGTGCTCCTTCTGTGTCTGAAAGGGTATGTGTCTGTAGGGCGCGCGGACATGTTGTGACTATGACATGTGTCCTTGTACTGTTTTATTTTTGTTGTTCTTGTATTATGATTGCGATGTGTATAAATAAATACCTGATACTATTTTGTGTCTAGCTATTTACTGTTTTCTCCATTTGTCTCGATGTTCCTTCTTTTGCTGTGTGAGAGAGTTTTTCGCTCTTTACATTTAGTACTAGCTGTAGGCATGTTTTGTTTGATATATCTGAGTTTAAATCCTTTTGCTTATTACTTTAGTAAATGTGTTTAAGTAGGCGACCTCCCCCTTCCTGAAGTAATGCTTCATTAGCGGTTCCGGGAAGGGCGGATAGCCAGGGATGGTGGTTTAGTCGGTAGTGCGCAGGAATACATGCGCAAATTTTTTTTTTATCTTGCGGAACTTATAAGCTTCCTCTACACTGCTTGAGCATTGCAGATGTCTGTAAAGTGGATTCCCTACCTCGTTAAAAAAATATATACACAGCGGAGAGGGTGGGTTTCATCCCTTTGAAAATAATCTTAAAAGCTCCCTCCCCACCGAATGGTACGAAGACTGATACTGTTGAATAATAAATGTGGTAACTTTTAAATGATCACTCAGTATATCATAAATATAAATTTATTCCTTACACCACCATGAAAGATGAAAAAGAATAAAATTCTTCCATAATATAAAAATATTTAGGAGCTAAACGAATCTATTTAAAAGAAACAAGCTTAAAACCAGTTACTGATGAAAAGTTTAGTTAGACTTTCCATTCAACGACCATTCTTATTATTACCCTGTTCTCTCTATTGTTAATTAATTTCTATAACAAAATTATCTCTAACTTCTACTTCGATACATACGCTAATGTAATATAATTTATTTATATCGTATTTTGGCGAATTTTTTTTTTCAAATGTTAAAAAGTTAATTTTTCGCCATTTTTGGGGTCTTGTGATTGATTTACAAAATTGATATTTATATATCTTATGCATTTTAGTAAACCTTACATTACTGAATTTGAACCAATTTGATAGCTTTTCCGTTACTGCGTAATGACTTTTACAAAATTTGAATTTTTTCGGCCATTTTAAAATGAACCCGACAACTGATCGTGGTCATTCGTGCATTTTTTTTTGTTATCCTCTAACGATACTTAATCCGAATCAAAAATCGAAATCCGAGACAAAAAGTGTTCACAAAGATATACATAAGTTCATACACATATACACATACATAAGAAATTCCTTAACGAACTGTTCGTTCATTGAAATTATTAATGATTAAACAAACCGTCTGGGTCGGGGACCTCTTTCAGTTTATCAGTTCATAATTTTTTTGTTCCATTACGTTTTAAAGTTCAAATTCAACTTTGTTCAGCCTATTTTGCTACGAAAAACATAACAATAAATGATATAATTGTTTATGAAAAATAGTATTCGATTTATTTTAAAGCTTCGATAATATTTCCATTTGTGTATAATGAGAGGTAAAATGACTGATACTTATTTTTATTATTAAAACTTTCAAATAAAAATACTTCTATAATTATAATTTGTAGTTTTAATTGTCATAAAAATAATTCTTCCAAGGAGACAGCCATCCGGGAGATTCTGAGTTCAAATACTGGTTAGTTGTGAGATGTATCTTCCGTTAGAAAAGTCATATAAACATATGAACGTAGGGTGACTATAACCAGGTGTCATGAAGAATTATGAGCCTTTATTTCTCTGAAAGAGGTATAATCAAGGCCGTATTGTAGAGAATAAGAAGGTTTTTATTCACGTGGGAAATTACGGAAGCAATGAAACAGATGGTTTTTTCAAAACAATATCCTCGGAGTGTACTGAATAAAAAATCTAAATTTAAATGATTAAATATTTTTCTTGTTAGTGTAAAATTAAGCAACTCTATGCTGAAAAATTACTTTGTACTGCTTATTTGACAAGATACAAGAATTAAATCAAGGCAACACAGTCGGGTAAGAAAAAACCTTTTTTTTAACATACACCCGGAAACTATTACAATAATTGTGGGAGACAAATACGGGTTACAGTTAGTGGGTATAGACCCAAAAACCTTTTAAAGCGGGTCGTGGACTGCATCTTCAATATTTTGGAGAAATCTAGAAAGCTCAACTAATTAAAAGGAAACACGCTTTTTTATTTTTTCATAGACTTCATTAAATTGTCAAAACAAAAAATTAAACAATAAATTTGTAGAGAACTAATTCTGAGAAATTTTATCTGAATTAAGTCAGTAGAAAATAAACACAAGAAATATTTAAATTAAACATATAAAACATAAGAAATATTATGATTTAAAGTCAATCGTACAGTGTAGCTAAAGATAATAAAAAAAATTCAGCAATTAATATTTACTTATGTCATAACTGAACTTCGATTTGATTCATTTGGAACTTTTTAAGAACATATTACTTAAGATAAATTTAGCCGAGAGGTTATAGCAAGGCACTTCCTGAGGGGAGTAGATGTACGGCTGTATCTAGAGGAAAAAGCGCCTTGGTAGAACGGCTCTGCTTATACGTACGTACCTTGCGTATCGTACCGTTGTGCACATATCGCGTATCGTATTCTTTGTGCATCTCACTAGGTAAAGGAGCTCATTCTGTAAAGTATCTTGAAACTAATTATTTATAACTTTTAGCAGGTTAAATGTTGATAAAGTTGATTTTTTTTTTTTGGTTTAGAATCGTAATATTTTCTTTCATGTTTGCCCTAAATTGAACTCAAATTTTTTAAAAATTATTTTCATTTTTTTAACAATTATTTTTACGGCACTATTTTCACAAATTTTCTCATAGTAAAATTTTCTACAAATTAAATTTTGTATCCACAATTTTTCAAAGTTAATCTATGTTAACTATGGTAATGTATGTTAAGTTAATAGAAAATTGTATTTTCAACACAATTCGACTTTTAATTCAACACAATTCTGACACTTGAACACAAAGACTTTTAAGAAACTAATGGAGACACAGATTTATGACTATTTTTCTTAAATTTTGGCTAATATTTTTTTGCCAATAATTGTAATATTACATTATTTTACTTTTATAGCAGACCGTTAAATACAGACAGGTCTACATAAATATGTAACTGTATTAAAATAAATTTAAATAATTATTACGAAATATAATTCCGCAACTAAATAAGTTTTTTTTAATCATGAAAGGACACCATACGTAACCGGTTGTTTGAAATTACTGTTTTATGATTATTACAGTTACTTTCAATAATGAAGTCAACGTTATACATTTCAGCGATTAATTGCAGGAGTAAAATCTGACGACCTGCAACTTTTTAAATTATTAGCTATGGTTTGATTCAAACTAAATGCTACTGCAATATACATTTTTTTAATTTCAGACAATGAAGTCCAATTTTATTCCCCTACATCGTATATGATATTAATATTAGATAAAAATTTTTTCTCCATTAGAAGGTGGTATATTACATCGTAAGTCAGCGTAGTTCCGGATGCACCTTGTGTTCAAAAGTTTGCCTATCGGTATTCAAGAAATAACGCTGCGTCCGTCCGGTGTAGGCCTCGGCCTCAGTTCCGGCTGCAGAACTGCCAGTACCGGTTTGTCGTTTAATTCCTCTCCCTGCATCTATCTTATACAACACGCTGTACAAATAACACACACAAATAATTAATATCATTATTGTATAATACGGAATAAAACCAAACAAAATCTTATTCACCGTTGTTAATGACCTCGTTTCCAAGAAAGTTTTTTATTGTGATCGATCTAAAATGTAACATATTTTTATTATAATTATTATTATTGACATCTTCATTATTTATTATTCATTAATATTTATTTCATCATGTAACTCAACTAATTTAGCGGTAATGTTTACTAATTTTAAATTATTATAAATGTTAATTTAAATATGAGATTAAAATATACTAATCTTGGTTAGATTGGGTAAAATTATTAATTTAATACTGGATCACAAAATTAGATTAATAACTGTTTATTCATTTTTCCTACGATGTATTTAACGTAGATACTTCCAAACACACAGGATAGCATCATAACTGCATCACAAAAGTTTTAAAATTTTAGTCCATCGAGTCGATTCTTTCGTCAGTAGCGTAAAATACAAAAATTAACTATTTTCGACTTGGGAAGTGGAAATAGTTTTATACAAAAAAAAATAATAATAAATAAATAAAAAATAATAATAAATTAATACCAACGGTGCCAAAATTCTTATAAAATTAAATGAACTATATTAGTAGCATAAATAATTCATTAAGTACTTCTGGAATAGGATACAGTTTGAGGAGCAATCGATTAATCGAAAAACTTGTTATAGATTAAGTGAAATTGTAGAATAGTTATTACAATGTGGAATTAAAAATTAACACATGTAATAACAACCTCAAACAAATTCTTTGTAAAGCTGTAAAAATGGTTATTTTTTTAAAAGTCGACCATTATGGAATAGGCTGCTTGCTAAAGTATACGACGAAATGGACGAAAAGAAAAAAATCTCTTCTTTTCCATACAGTGAAACAGTTAACGCAGGGGAAAGTGTTAACCCGGTTATTGGAATTGATAGATGAATAAATATTTTCCAGAACAAACTAACGCCACCCTCAATGATTTTACAGAATCATATGTTGATGTTGGCTTATTTAGCTGATAATGTATTTTCGGATTTAAATGATTTGAATGTGAATTTACAAGGAGGTAATAAAAACATTTTATTTATGACAAAGTTCATGCTTTCGTTAAGAAGTTTGATATCTCAATTATTCGCCTTCAAAACAAAATCCGAACACATTATAACACATAGTACCGTTGAGTCATTTATTAATTCTTTGCAAGAAGATATTGAAAATGAGAGTGATGATTACGATCATTCTGATGACAATAAACTCGGAAATTCTTATATTTCTTGTAAAGTGAACGGTATTCATCCTCTTTAAAAAGTTGAAATAGTTTTATTCGGTTCTAAAAAATAATCAGTTTCCGCTATTATTTACAATTTAGTGTAATCGTTATCTTTCATTAACTTTTGAACGTCTATTTGAAAATAAAATGGAACACCAGCACTTAATGAAGGTAATACATTTTGATTTACAAAAATTGATGGTAAAATAAAGAACTAAACGCTGATCAAATATTATCTTCCATACATTGCATTTAAATATACTTAAGATTTAAAATTTGAGAAAAAGCTGTTCACGCAGTATTGTGTATACAAATGACGAATAAGGACACACGGCGTTAGTCATGTCACGTCTATAGCGATGTGTTTAAAGCTTAATATAATTTGCTTCGTATAACGAAAAAAAAATCATGTATGATCTTATCTCTTAGTCACTATACTACAAACCAACAAAGTTTCATTGTGTTACTGATACATTTTTTTAAGTTCTTAAAAATCTTTTTTCTTACTTTTTAATCTAAATCGAATTCACACGCTGGTAAAACTTGCAAAAACTTTAAAAAAAATTCCCATTATGAGCTTAATAACTAATCTTTTGTCATGGTTCTGCCTTAATCGAGACATTTTTCGTGCAACGGTTTTCCAGTATCATTTTATCGGTCACATTCTAATTAATAATAATTTCAGTAATTCGTTAAAAATCGATAGGTTCGTTTTGATGAGTCAGAAAATGTTTGTTAATAATGAAAAATATTACATTCTTGATGAATATATGTAATATATTTAATTTAGTATATGTAAAAAAAAAAAAAGGTGACTGAATATTTGCCGCCAGATTTTCAAAATAATTTCTACTCAAAGATTTCATACGGGTATGAAATCAAATTTTTCGGTTATATATGTAATTTTCTTTAGTTTTCCTCCATTTATTTCAAGAATAATTTCAGTAATTAATGAAATTATGTACTGTAAAAAAAAAGAGTTATTGCTAAGAGATAAGACAATCCTTATTTTTTACCACTATTATTAAATGAATTAAAAGTTCGCTCCTCGGTAAAAACACAAAGCGACTAGCGGGTAAAATCGGTGTATTAATAAATAAATTCTGGTTGCATTCAAAAATGTTCTTAAGATAAAATAATACATTTTTTCAGTTTAGTTCGTAAAATAAAATCGTATAATATTTATAGTACCTCAGAAGTTTTTTCTGCGTTTTTTTTTCAACAAAGTTAAATATAAATTAAAAAGTGAGTAATCTATAACTTTAAAGGAAAATACACCTATTTTTCCGTAAAAAATTTAAGAGGTTTAAACCGAGGTAAAATAAAATTTTAATCGAGCACAAGAGGAGTTTATTACAAAGTTGAATCGGTTGGTCGGATGGTAGAAAGATTCTTTATAGTAAGTAAATTTTATGCTTTCAAGAGAAGACTTGCACAACATCGTTTATGTAATAACTACAACCGAGTTTCTCACCCACACCGCTGAGCATAACGGAGTCAGTTTATAATATTATACATGTACTGCATAAATATTCAACTTTTATTGTACATATTACGGAATTATACAAACCGGTTTAGTTTTTCTTACCGATTATTTACGTTTTATTTTTATTCTATCTATTTATTAGCAATTAATAAATAAATTTATTGGTGAACATTAGGAGTAACAGTACACAGAAAAAAGAGCTATTTAACGAGAAAATTTTATTTCAAAAAATTCGGGGTATGTATCTTAAGATTTACGTTTTAAAAATCAAATTATCATCCTTTCACTCGCCTCGCGTCATAGACTATTCGGGCTACTTCAAGCAGGATCTCTTTAGAAATTTTTGTTTTGATTCAATATTGTGTAACAGTAACAATTTTTTTTTTAATCAAAGCATGATCTCTTTTGACATTTTTGTGACGATTCAATATTGTATAGCAGTAGCAATTTTTGTTTTTGGATCTTTTACTTTTTATTACGCACTATAATATTCTGGTAATATATTACTACGAGCAAACATTATAAAAAGAAAATATTATGCAAACATTTTGTGTAATGCATGTAAAACAGAATAACAAATAAAATTTCAGGTGAAGATTGATAACACATCGGCTTTCTGCATTAGATTATTAGGTAATTTTTTGTAGCTTTTCCTGTTGACTAGTATTATTTTGAAATGGCCACTCGAATTATTTAGCTTAAATTAAACGAATATTTTTACTTGTATCCAAGCTCTGCTAATTCCTCTCTCATTATTCCTAATATCATAGTGGATAATAGGAAAAGCCATTCACAACAGTTTTAGGAAAATAGAAATCGTTATTTAAGTTTAAATTTCTTCGACCAATCATTAAAAAAATTTATCCCCTCGCTTCATTACTATCTCCAACCATCATAGGCAACATTATCGTAAATTTGTTTATAATAAAATTTGTTTATGTGCTAATAATAAAGCCTGTAAACTGCTTTTATAAATTTTCGTGCAACAGTCTGTACAGAAATTTTTCTTTCAAGATAATATGCAGTCTATTTCCGAAACCAATAAAGTTTTTTGAGGTGGTTAAAGTATTGTTTCCGAAATCAGTATTCATTCCTATGCTCGTACCAGTTTAAACTTTAACTATTAACGCCAATAATTATTAAACGGTTGTGGTAATAAACGGATAATTTTTTTCAGCTACTAAACTACATATATTCGCAAGTTTATTCCGTTTCAAAGAAAAAATATTTGTTAAAAAAGAATTGAATAGTAATTCTGAGGACGTGGATTTGATCCCTGCGGTTATCGATTCGGTAATTTTCCCATTTTATTTATGCGAGTGTCCTGTTCTGTCCTGTGATCCAGCTCTTTTTTCTCTGTTTAGCCTCCGGAATCACCGTAAGTTATTACTTCAGGGAATGAATGAGGATGGTGTATATGAATGTGAATAAAGTGTAGTCTTGTACTGTCTCAGGTCGACCGCTTTTGAGAAGTGTGGTTAATTGAAACCCAACCACGAAAGAACACCGGTATCCACGATCGAATAGTATTCAAATCCATCGAAAAGTAACTGTCTTTACTAGGATTTTAATCTTAGAACTCTCGACTTGCCTTGTAGAGTTAACCAGTAGACCAGCTCGGTGGGCTCCTGCAAATGCAGCTGGAGGCCTGAAATTACATGGTTCTCTTCCCATACGGATGATTACCATAGCCATGTAAACTACGAATTATGTCTTTTGTACATGCGCACATAAATACAAACACACTCGCTCACTCACTGAGTTACCATCTACATAAATTTTTACCTTTTATGTGTTTTTTTTCATAATAGAACATTTTATATTTAAATAAATTATTATGCAGTCACTTACTAATTCATTTAGGCTTGCTCCTTTAAAAATCACAGGTCCATTATGTTAAATTAATATGGTTTATGTTAAATTGTAAGGTTTCACTTTTAAAATAAATATATCATTAACTCATTATTTTACTTGAAGTATCACTGTTTGTAATTTTCTCATTCCAATTGATTTTTGAAGGTCCATTTTAACAATTTCCTCAAACCAATTAAGGCTTCCCTAAACCCTTAAACCAATAACCTGTTCTATTATCTAGTAGTGGTACAGTTTTCAAAAATATATTCTTCTTTATCTTTTGATAAAACATCTGTTTAAGAATAATGAGGAAAGTGGATTCAAAAAAATTCATCAATTTGAAAATAAAAATTCATAAAGTTACACCAAATAATTTTACAATAAAGAAAGTTTTTCCAAAAATGCTTAGTTACCTTCGTTCAAATACCCATTGATTGTGGTTATAGAATAAAAAATTCCAGAACGAAGGTCATAAAACATATTCATGATTATATCTATTGTATTTTTAGGAAAGGCAGTAAGCAATATCTTCACTGACATGAAAAGGAATATCTCTTTAAAACTACACAAAAAAAAAATTATTTTAGAGATACGGGTTTTTCGAATCTATTCCTGACTGTTAAAAACAACAAACTCTAAGAATTTTTTTTTTCTTTACTAAAGAAGTGTAATATTTTTTTCCCTTAAAGTAAAGATGAAAGGGTAAGATTAAAATTTAATTTTTTAAGTACTAAAACACAGCTCCTGACAATTCACTCGGCCCCGTACGATTTACAAGGCTCCGTAAAGCATACAGGTCCTGGCGGCTCCATCCACACTATATATGCCGGCTCCGCACTAGAATCTGGCAGTCTCTATCCATAACTTATATAGTCTCTATCCAAGACTCATATTGTGTTTGTTACAACTCATCATTCATGCGAATTACAATAAATATCGATTATATGATAACTGAAATAAGGTTTTTTATTTATGTAAATGAACCAGCAAATTATCAGATATATTCAGTAATTAAACTTAACCGAGGTACTTCACCAATGCGGCAATTATTCAACAATGCGGTATCCCGCTACTTTTACGAAAGGCAAACCAAAGGGAAGTCAGGTCAAAAAAATTCTTGCACATAGCTAAGAAATGCAGCTGCGAAAATTTAAAACAATTTAAAGTGGTCAATATCCCTCATTAAGGGAGACTAAAACTTCGCTTCAGCCAGTTAAATAAGAAAGATTATTAAATAAATAATTTTTCGTAGCTCCTTTATTTTTAAATAAACCATAAAAATTTTACTTCTTTATTTCTTATTGGTTACTTTTTTTAATCACTTGCCCGAAGATATTAGCGACATCCTGCTCTTATTATTGCCAACAGAACAAGTAAAATACTTAACAGTAACCTATACTTACAAACAAACTTATTACGAAAGCTGTACTCGAATATTATGAGGCGAGTAAATAGAAAATACCTATAACGTAGTCGGTTGCTTTTAAGCATATGCAATAAGTTATTATTAATCGGTATCACACATACAAAGTTAAGACGCAGATACGTCACCCGGTCAGCCGCCCCCTAGTTGTGACCGGAGCGCTGGCCGGGACAGGACGGGACGCGAGTAAAGGGGTGACCTCGTGACACCGATGCGCTGCGCCGTGTGACCTATAAGATCCTGATTTTATCCTTGTCCTCCACTTCTTTTTATATTATATACTAACTCGATCCTCTCCGTCAAACGACTCCCCACCACAACATTTAACGACACCGAGTCGGCCCTCTCCGATTCACGAGACTGTAATTTAAAATTGTAATTTGACGTATAAAATAAATACAAAATAATACCCACAATAATAATCAATCATAGTTTAATAGACCGCAATCAGTTTTTTCTTTACTGTGTGGCCTAAGAACACAATGGCCTGAAAAATTTCTTTTTTCGCCGAATATAAAAATAAAGTTACTTCATTTATTTTCCTCTATTTCTTTACGTCATGTATTATTTACGATTGCGGTATAGTGGTTCTTACTGCGAAATTAATGATAATAACAAAAGTGATTTCTTTTATGCTTTTGATATTAAGGGAATATTTTTTGTAATATGTTATCTATTTGTCTTAAATATACCGCTAAGAGTGTTTATAGGGTAAAGTGGACATAAGTATTCGATTCTGAATTAAAGTTCTGTCTACCGTCGGCACCCTAAGTACTTGCTATTTTTGGAAGTTCTTTATTCTGTTCTTCTTAATGAACTTTTAATACTCGTAGTTTATTTAAAAAGCAGAAAGATAAAATGGATTTAAATGTGCAGTTCTTGAAACCATCTTCAATCGATTTTAATATTTATCTTCGAATAAAATAAATTGCATAACTTTTTCTTTGTTATCGATAAAGTGTATTTAAGTGAGTTTGTGTATCGAGAATAGTCTATATTATTAGGAAGATAATTTAAAAAATCGTTCAAACACAAAAAAAAAAATAGTCAAAATTAAGTATCTTGAAATAATGGTATGTTCTTATTGCCCTTGCGTAAGATAGGCGTACTTATAACTATAAAAAAATACAAATGTACAAAATTAAGATATAGATTTACTAGCCTACAGTTTGTAAAAACTTGAAATTTAACGAAACATTCATTAATTAATATTATATCGCTATTTGTTTCAAACCCAATACAGAACAATCATTAAATTAAACGATTATTATTTTTTCTTATTACGAAATTATTATTACTTTTTTTATTTAAAAAATACTGTTTGATCTTACGAAAACTAGAAATAAAAGGCAATTTAAGACGTATCAAGTAACAATAGATAAACCTACACGAGCTTGTAATAAACGGAAACCGGTTCTGATTTGCTTTTAATTACATTTATTGTAATTCTAAATAAAATTAATTGTAAAGTAATCTTATCTGGTTAAGGCATTGCGACGTACGAATACTTTCGACAGTCACCACACAGTAAGGATTGCTTGTCCCAGTTTAAGCGGTGTTACCATCTAGAATATTATTTTTTTTCACGCTCCGCTTCTTTAAATCGTCAACAGTTAACAGTAAGGAAAATAACATTAAAAAACTGTTATTTTAATACATTAATATAGAAGAAAATATTACTTAAGTAAAAACAATTCTCATTTTTTATCATATTATTGCAATTTGTTTTTATTTACATAAAGAACCGTAAATATTTTAATTGTTATAAAATAGGATGAAACACAGGTTTTATCCCTTACCAATTACGCGCTAAAAAAAAAATAAAAAACAAAAATCTTAGTGATAAACTCACTTTATTAAATAAATAAATCACTATCCTGACCTAAAAACAAACTTCAGATTTTGAATTATTTATATTAACCTGTCTATCATTGTTTCGCGTTAGTCGTTCGTAATAAGTTTAAGTTTTATAGTTTTAAGACTAAACTTGAACAACTGTTGCTTTTTAAGTAAGTTATGATACATAAAAGTGTTAATTTTACTTTTACATATCAGCTCTCTGTAAAATAAATAATTTTATGTAGTTTTTTAAATACTGTTTTTTCTGATCCAATGGCTCTCTTTTAGAAGTTTTGAGTTAAATATAATGCATCAAATTTATTAATATTTTATCCAACCACGTTTGATCCTGTACTATCTATATACAAAACATTTTGCATACATGTATGAGGTAAGCATGAGAAAATATGTTTAATTTTAAAAAATGCTTGATAATCATTAAACTCATAAGCCTGGCTAAAAGAATGACTTGAAGAGGTGTATTAGATATAGTATTATTAATAAAAACTGGATTATAGTTCACTGAATATATAATGGTTTAACAATCGAATTCATTCAAATAGATAGCATAAATATAATTTACATTGTAATAAGTCATTAAATAAAAAAGAACTAATTTTGAATAAATTAAAAACTAAAAATTTTTAATTTTTTTAGTTGTAAAGAAGCATTGTGTAAATTGTCTAATTGTAATTAACAAACATGTCTAAATTATATATACTTTATAAACAGAAATTTGTAAAATTTGAAATTGTATCAACAGTTTAAAAGAGTTAAGACGAATAACACTTTTAAATAGTGATAAATCTATTTAAAAAAATGAAGAATTTTACTGTTTACCACTGGCTGCAAAAAAGATGTTAAAAAGAATACGTTCGGAGAACGTTTTTCTTTCTGTTGAACTGATTACAACAAAGTTTCTTATTTTACAAAACAATAGACTAGTAAAAAAATAAAATAAAAATAATGTAGTGGAATTGTACTGCAGAACCACATAGCCGTATAAAGTAAACGATAGATTCTTAGGTTTGTGAAAACGTTATTAACTTCATAAAAAAATGTATTAGCATTGATGCACGATTCAGAATAAAATGCCATAAAGAAAATTAATATAATTTTATGGTAATATTTATAGCAAAGAACATAATTATGTTTTTTGTTTAATATAAATATTATGATAATTAACGATGGAATGTATGCAGCCATCCTTTTTTTTGTTTTGTTTTACCTCCGGAACCACAATTAAGTATTACATCAGAGGATGAAGATGAATGAATTGTAGCG
>JAAAKQ030109081.1:0-10838 GCA_010016005.3 Zanna intricata
GCAAAATTAATAACTGTATTCAGTTCCATTTACAATGTGTAATTGTACTGCAGAGTGAGGAGCTCAGCATGTCTGGTTTGAATTCATTGATTGACTACAGGGGCAATAACCAACACTGAGGATCTCAATTAATAATTGAGTTCAACAAACATGTCTTACAATTTTTGGGAATGAACAGGCTTATTCCTTTAGAAACCATGGTACCATTCTTGCTTGGTTGTTTAATTCTAAGAAGAATGAAATCTTGTTGCAGCACATATTTACAGTTAATTGATATAAAATTCTTAATTGGTAATGTGTCTTTCTCATATGGGTTGAATTTTTCCAATTTACTGAGGAAGGATAAACTCATTGTCTGAAGAAGGCCGTGAGCTTTTCTCAGGGTAGGTTGTTTTTTTCTCTGAGGTTCATCAGTTTCCACAGTTTCTCTGAGGGTTATCATTCGTTTTTACTGCCCATCCTTGATCTTTGTTACTTTCTATTCACCATTTGTCTAAAAATACACAAAGCTTGTGTATTTGACTGAATATCTTCAGCTGAATTTAACTTTGATACGCCAACATCATTTAACAGAAGATGATGTTAATCAGTCATCAATTGATGCCAGTATTTAATTTGTTAATGTATTGATTTTTTTTTTGCCATTTTCGAATCATTTCACAATTTGAAATCTACCATAATGCTGACTTATTAAAATTCTTTACCTTTTTTGAGGTGCAAAAGATTTTTCACGTAAAATTATTTAGTGAAGTTAATTAATGTGTTAGTAATTGAATATGTCTTAACAGGGACAATTCTAAAAATTTTTTGCTTTTATTCAGATTGTTTTATGTTGAAAAAATTTTTAAAGAATTTCAGTGCATTGCTTTTGTAATTGTTTACTAATATTAACTTTTTCACTGTGCAGATATCCTACAGTATCATGGATTAGTTGCATTGCCTGGACCTAAAAGAATAACTCGACGTCGCTGCGCTGTTTGTTACAAGAAATTATCTAAAGAACAAGGCAGTGCGTATGCTGCCAAACATGCGACACAGATCAGCACAAAATGTATAGGATGTAATAAATTTCAATGTGTACCTTGTTTTTATAAAGAACATGATTGTTATTTGAAATTAAATGATAGATGATAAGCTTTACATTAGCCACTATCTTCCATTCACAATTAAAATTTAAAAGTAGAATGTATTCACTGGTTTAGGCTTAAATTGATAATTAAACGATTATAATTTATGTTTTATATTAAAAACATTTCTTCCTTGAAGGGCTATTGGATACAATGCCTAATATTAACATTGGAAATAACTTTGTTTTATAAGTAATGAATGAGAAATATGAACTTTTTTATAAGAAATATGCATTAAATTTTAAAATAATTTTGAAAATTCCATAGTTAATTGTTATTTCCTTTTTAGATTTGTTAATTCTATTCGATTTGTTAATTCTAGCTTTAGTTAATGTAATTAATTTTAAAATACAATTTATTACTACTGTTCATTTATTTGTTAACTTTTGTTGAAATTTAATTTGTTATTGTGCGAAGTGAAAACCTGATATAATTTATTGGATGATTTGTTTAAAAAATGCTTATACTGTTAAAAAATTTAATTATAATGTATAGTTTTGTTAATTTTTATTTTATTTATAATTATAAATAAATAAATGTTATTTTGTTACTGTTATAAGTATATTTAATTATTCATATCTGATTGTTACAGTTTGATATTCTAAGTTATTTAACTACTTAGTTTTTTAAATTTTCACTTATGAAAGATATTTATTTTTACTAATGTTATTTATTTATTTTTGTATTGAAAGGTGTACGTACTGTTCCCATATTCTGTGTATTTGAAATAATATGCTGTAAATTGATTCAGAAGCTGGCATACATAAAACTAATTGTATGCAAAATGATTTTATTAAATTACATTTGGTAACTTGTGACTGCATTATGAAATATCAATAAAGTAATTTTTTATCAGTTAAAAAAAAAAAGTTTTATTGGTGTGAATTATATGAAGCCTTTTTTTTTAATACAAAGTATGACATTTTTAAATACATTACATGAATGAGACATAAATTAAAAGTGCAAAAATATGTTGTGGTTAATTATTAGTGTGATTTAGTATAATCATATTTTTGTAAATCTGTATACTAAATTTCAGTTTTTCATGATTTTAAGTTCTTTTTTTCTCTCTTTTTTTCATGAAAGAAAGGGTATCAACAGCTATGGTCATTAGCCCGGTGAAAATTTGTAGCATATGTAAATATGCCATGACTGACTGGGATTCTAACACAGGACCTTTGCCCGAAATGCTTACCTATTCAGTCACAGAGGTTGGCATTTATAAAATTTTTAATGAGCTTGTGATCTGAGTAAATAGAAAACCCTGAAACATGAAACTCACATCAGATTTACTATAAACCAGCAATATGAATTGACAAGTTAATAAGTTTTTTAAAAACAATTTATGAAATAAATTAGAAAAGGGGTAGGTAGTTTAATGCCAATATTTTCTATTGCATACTTATGTACTCTGTGCATTCTTAACTATTAAGAAAGCATTCTTTACCTATCAAACTCATTAAAAACTAAATATTTTGTAAGTATTAAATAAATAACAATTGTAAATTTTTTGTGTTTGTGTTTATATATGTCATACCTGTGATAGAAGAAACAGGGGTTTATATCTTAAAAAAAAAAAAAATATTTTGTTATAACAAAGAACAATACTTCAGCATTCGAGAAGAGCCTTATATTTCTGTTGCATTTTTAATTATAACTATTTTTTTTAAATAACATTTTAATAAAATTAATATCACTGCTCATGAATTAATAAATAATTTTTAAAAAAGCTTGAATTTTCTAACGCATACACATAGTAATGTATACTCAACTTTCAATTAACATCTTAAAATTTATCATTTTATTTTTACTGAAAAAAATAAAAAATTTTCCAGTTACCCTCAAAGCTTCCATGCAAATGCTGGGGCCCTAATTTTTTTTTTTTGGTGTAATAGACATAACTTTTTGGTTTTTTTGTTTTGATAAATTTTTTTTTTTTTTTTTTTTTTTTTTTTTTTTTTTTTTTTTTCTATTATTATTTGTTGGTGTGTTTAATTTTTTCAATGAAGTTTTTCAGGTATGATCAATGAAAAGAAATGAATAAAAGTTCAGCAAATTAGGTTTGTTAACTCTGTTAGAGATTTTCTTAATATATTGTTCTCTATTATAGTCATTGAGTAATCGTCCTTTAACAGTTTTTGTAACTTAAAAAAAAGTACATGTTGGACATTTATAAATTTTACTATGATTTCTTGTGATTTTCTTTTTCTTTCGGCCAAAAAAGCTTGTCTTTTGGATACCAAGTGGGCAGTTGTTGAGGTATATTTAAATTTATGCATGAGTGAACCAGTTTTTTAACCTGAATGATGCTGTTATTTTTATTTAGTTGTCTCAAAAGATTTGTTTCAGTTAATAGTAATTTTATCAAGAAAATTTAAGTTACGAGTAACATTGATATTATAATTATCAAAGATAAATCAATATAAAATATTTAAATCAATTTCAAAACATGTTATCTTTAGTTACAATAATCTTTCCTACTACCAAAATGTTAGATTATTCATTATTACACAAAATCCTTCTGTAGGCTAATGTAATTTTGCTTTTTATGTAAACAGATTGATTTTGTTGATAAATTTTCATTATGGTAAATTCTAGGGTTTTATCAGTTTTTGCTGTCTGCTGTTCCATCCTATTATTTATTTTAGTAGGGAATGCGGTGCAATAGATGATTGTAATCCAATATATACATTTACAGAATTATTCCTATGTAGGCATACATAGACTTAAGTAAAGCTTTTTTTTAAGTCATAAGCTTTTAATCCATATTTATATTATATAATAATGGTAACTCCTATCTCTCTTTGAGGTTAATGTTCTATATTAATTGAACAGATTGGAGTTAGAAAGTTTTTTGTTATGTCATAACACATTGTTGTTCTTTATCTGTGTTATTTCTTCTGTTTGTGCTTTGCTTGTGTTTTTTCTTATGTTATGCCTTATTATTTATGCTATTTCGATTTCATGTTTTTTGCTATTCATTATTTTTGTGTTTATTTTCGAACTCCATTCAATCCCACTTTAATCTTTTTATTTTATATTATTTTACATATACATTTATTTAAAAACAAGTACCAATGGATTTCATATTCATCACAAATGCTTGGCTATTTACATAGGATTTCCTTGCAGCTCTGCTTCTTTATTTTTTATAGTAACAGATTTTTTTTTTAAATCAGACTATGAGTGCAAAATTGATATAAGTTATATTTCTTTTACTTTCTTTAGAAATTAAATTTTCTTCTTTCTATTTTTGATTCTCAGGTGATCTTCTTATCACCTTTTCTAATTAATCAAATCTCTAAAAACAAAAGTTTGTTCATAATGATTTTATTTATTTCATCAACACTTTAATTTAAAATTATTAGAAAGTTTTTATTTTCTTTATTACTATTTTATTTAATAAGTTTTTTAATAAACTTAAATTAATATGGTTTGGCCCAAAAAGGTTTTCTTTCATTTGATTTTTCTCTATACTAATGTTAATTTTGATTTTGAAACATTGGCAATTATAGTTAAATAAAATATTAGATGTAAACATTAAAACTTTTCCTAGAAATTACTGCATGTATCTAATACTAAAATGAAAGCGTTACATTATTCTATATTGTCAGAGCAAAATAACAATATTCTGAATGATGAAATATTTTTAAATTGTATATTCTTTTCTAAAAAAAAAAAAAGTACATTGAATTATTGTTATGCAATTCACTTTGTATTAATGTGTGGTAAAATGCAAATTTTAAATTGGATAAATTCTTAAAAGAACATTTTTGCAATTAATGAGTCTTTATAGAGTTGTAAATTTATAGTATTAATATAAAGGAAGCTTATCGTTAATTTTGCACTGACTTTTTTTTCATTTTTTATATTTTTTCAGAGTAGTTTTTTATACCTCTAAATATTATTTTGGATTATTATTTTTTAATAATATTTGTTCCTTTTGTCATCCAAATAATTTAATCTATTTCTAATCGACCTTTTTTTGTTTTAATTATTACAGGATCAGAGTTCCACAGTTCATTTCATTATTCATCAGCAGAAATGAAATCACAACAATCTGTAGGAAGATCGTCAAACCCGGCTGGACATTATAAGTGTCCTAATTGTCCACGTGTTTATAAATATAAAAGTGGATTGTGGACGCATAAAAAATATGAATGTGGAAAAAGACCACAATTCCATTGTGTTTATTGTCAGAAAAGTTTCACTAGAAAAGATACATTGATTACTCATACAAGAATGTTACATCACTCAAATTTAATGAAAGAAGCTTTAGCAGCAGCAGCAGCAGCGAACAGAAATAGTCTTTTATAACATTATTTAGGAAAAATAATTATTATAAATCTTATTTTTAATATTAATTTGAAAATGTTTAATATTTATTTTGTAGAATTTTATTACTTATGAAATGAACTGGAGTGTTATATAAGTATATTTTTAAAAATATAAACTAACGGTTTAATTTTTAATTTAGTTGCTAAAAATATTTACTTTACAAGATGTTTTTAAATAATCGCACATATTCAGTCAGTATTTGTGATGCTAAAAAATGTTAGAGTTGTGAAAGTTTACTTAGAATAAGTACTATCGCATTTTTCAATTTAAGGAATATAAATATTTCTTGATAGATCCTGTTCTTGATTAGAAAAAATCCTTTTTAAGTAACCAAAAAATAAAAATGGAAATAATCATTTATATTAATTGCTTTATTTCTGATTAATTTAAATGATAATTTGTATTTTTAATGATTTTAAATAAATAATTATGACCATGCAAAGGTTTTTGTAGTGGTAGTAGTAACAGCAGCAATAATTTATGGTACCATGGGTTGAAAGTTTTCTTGTCAATCACTCCTGGCGTAAACTTATTATTTAAGAAATATAAATTGATGTGATTGTCTTACATACCACTTCTGAAAGTTCTCTCATGAGGATTAAAAAATAAATGTTGATGTAACTTTTTAATCTACCGAATTTAGATCAGATGAATGCAGAGCTGTTAATGAATCACTGTGACTTGCAGTGTAGAAGGTAGCAATTTCCAGAATACACAAATTGTGTTGACGTACTCTGTTAGTTTTGTAAATTTTAACAAAAATTTTAAACTCATATCTCAATCTGGAGACACAAATTGGCAATTGAGCTAGGCATAAGAAATTTAAAAAATCAAATCTGTTTGTAAATGCTAACTACTAACCAGATTGTGATGAAACTTTCACATGTTAAACATAAAACCTGGTTTAGACACGCCACTATGATAATATCACTTTGCTCAAAAGAAAATTAGTCCAGGAACTTTCCAGATAACTTAGTTTAAAACAAAAAATTAAAATAACATGATAAAAATCATTTTCAACCAATCTTCCCCTGCACTTTTGTTTTTCTTTTTTCAGCGATACATTTTATTTTGAACCCCATTTTACAAATATATTTTTAGGGATCCTTTACTATTATTTTTATTATTAATATGAGGGTAATTTATTATTAGTTTATTGACAGTGCCAGATGAATATCAGTTGGGAATATATCTATCCTATTTAATTAAGTATTATTAATTTACTTTTCTATTTTAGATTTATTACCTGAAATAAAAACATGTTGATTTTGCCATCCCTGCGGTGGAATGGTGGCATATCAGTCTTTGATGTGGAAGGACCAAAGTTTAAATATCGAAAAGTAATGTCATGTTTCATACATTACAGAATTTCCATTCTGTATTCCCATTCACAAGCTTTAAAGCTTATGTGAATTCAATTGTCAAACAAATTAAACTTAGCTAGTAAGCAAATTGTACAGTAACCACTATGACAGCCGCTTCAAGGTTTTAAGTTAAAACAAAAATTTCCAGAATTTATTGATTAATGTAAATTTGGGTAAGAATTACATTTGAAAATGATCTTTATCATTACATAATGTAAGTAAATTAGTTATTCCCTTTGTGAAGTTAGTTTACTAAAAAATCTAATTGATAACCACGGTAAAAAATATATATTCCTTTTCATTAGGTTGCTTTTAGACTCATTCAATCCTATTAGACAAAATTTCACTATGCTGAAAACCATTTATTTTTGCCCTTGTATAGGTTATGTTAATAAATTACTATTAATACTATTTTTTTTAGAGGCTAACAGGAATGTAATATATAATATTTTTTGTTCTTTTACAGTTTATCTTTATTCAACCTCCTATGTAATAACTATGTAGGAGATCAAATTATAGAAGTTTTATTGATGTTAAATAATTATATTTTATTAGTAATAATTGAATAGCTTTATCAATAATTTGTCGATATGCCTTATATTCTATTCTAAATGTAGTGTACTGGATTATTTCTTATTTGTATTGAATGAATGATTTTTTTTTTCTTATTTGTTTAATAAAATATTAAATTAAGCTTTGAGGATTCACATATTTTTATTTCAACTATTAAAGGAAAGTTATTAGCTTTTTTTATTTTTATTTCTTAAATCATAATTTTTTTTTACTGTAGGTAAAAAAAAATTATAATTTATAATAGTGGCTGATGAATAAAAAATTATTACGATGTCATAAATGTTTTTTTCTGTTTTGTAGAAGCCAATTTATGCCAGAAACAATATTTGTTTTAGTTTTGTTTTCTGTAATTGTTTTTTTTTTCTTATGTTAAGTTTTGTTATTTATAATTTTACAGAAACTTTTATATACCTATGTAATTAAATTATTAGAAGTTTCCAATAGATTTTATATTCTTTTATTAAGCATTATGGAAATATATGAACATAGTTTATTCTTTATAAGTTAGATGATGCGTTCATCATTAAAGTATTTTTGTTGTTGTTTAGTGACTAGTTAAAACAGCTGATGCTATTTAAATTTTATTTTAAAAATAATAATAATAATAAATAAAAATTAAAGTATTTAGATGTGTAGATATTTTGCATAGGGTTTCATATCAAGAATTCAAGACTGAACAAACGTTCATTAGTTTTATCACTCATATAACTCCATTTACTTGTTAAACTTTAGTTTTTTAAAGAATCCCAGAAATGGAGATTGGAAAACTTAACCTGTCGTTACAGGTTAAGTATTGTATTGCTAGATACTTGATGTAGAGACAACTTGAGAAAACTCTGACTGTTGATTTTGTTAACGGTTAAATGAAACTGCTAATCATTCCTGAAATATGATTTTTGAAATCTCTCCATTTATGTTTAGAATCTGAACTTGCGTGTTAGACTGTACACAGAATTCTAGCTGAGCTTTAGGCTTACAATTATAGATGTGCAAGAAGCTTCTACAGGGAAATTACATCATAGAGAATCATTTCTTTATCATATCATTAATTTATGAATTACTGTATAAAGTTATATAATGTATACATAAATATATTCTTGGAATTTATGTATAGAATTAAGATTGCACAATATATATGCTATTATATTTTTTTCTTTTATTCAGCAATACATGTTTCATTTCTTAGATCTATTTGCAGTTTACTATTAAAATCACAATTAAATATGAACACTGTATAAACTTTTGCATACTCTTTATCTGTTCTGTATTTTAATCTGAGCACATTTCTTCCCATTTATTTTGTTATGTCAATTTTACTAACTACATTCTGCTTTATTTCTCTACTTAAAGTAAGATGAATGCTAAAATTAAAATTCAAACTGTACTGAAAAAAATATTCGTTGATCTGAAACCAAAATTTTGAATTACCAAATCATCAATTCACTTGTTTGTTATCCCTTTGAAGTCAAACGAGTTGACTATAAAAAGTAATAATTTTGTATTTTTTTAATGGTTATTTATTTATTTGTTGTAAAGATTTATTTTTTTAATTTTATGTTTTCTTATTTTTTATTAATTGTTATTTATATTACAGTATTTAAGCTATTAATATTTTATTTCTGTTAATATTTATTTATCTGTTGTAAATGAATGCATTTGTTAAATTGAATAATTAACTTTATTCTTTTTTGTTTAAGATTTTTTAAGCTTTTAATTATTATAATTTTAATAGATCATTTTCAAGCAATTTTTACTTAATATATAAAACTCATATGTAAAGCTTATTTTAGCTGATCAAAAATTTTTGTTTCATTTATTATTGTAGTATTTCATTTTTCTTTTTTCATTTTGAATATAAAATATAAATCTTGTTAATAGTGTTAAGTTTATTAAATACTTGTTAACAAAATAAAAATTAACAATAATGAAATAAGTTAGTAATTTGAAATTTCTTTTGTTTGATTACATATAAAATTAATGATTGGACAACATTAATATTATCTTTATTTAATCTTGAGCTTATTGACTACACAATTAATATATTACTTTTTGTAATATGTACACTGCAGCAATTCACGTACACTTCAATAGGTATTCCCAAATTCAAATAGATACAACTTTCTGACAATTGTTTGGTTTAACAAGACCGATGTAAGGTAAGCAACTATAATAGTGTGCAGTAACACTTGGAAGAGTTTGGAATTATAAGCAAACGTTATACATGCAGTTGATTGTTTAATATAATGTGTGGTTGGTTACTTGAAGTAAAAAAAAAGTTATTAACAACGTATTTTGACATTTTTTTTTTTATAATTACACATATGCAAGGGGTATCTCTAAAGTAAAGACTGGTGGTAAATTTCTCTTCTTAAGGTTGACGAACCTATGTCGTTCATGGCCACGCTAGTAATGTATACACTGCGTTGTGGTCTGCAAGATGTCCCGTTGTAGTATCTTTGTTTACGTGTGAGTTATTACGTTATAAAATGAATAGGAAAATCGATGATGCTGCCGACTGTGAAATAGTCGTTTTTAAACCATCATAACGTTATGCCATCTGACATTTATAGTTGTTGTACAGTGATAATGTAATGAATGAAAGAAACGTCAGAAAATAGTGTGAAAGGTTTAGAAATAACAGAATTAATGTACTTTGTGAAGAACGTTCGACGAGGCCCTCGATATAATCACCGAGGACTTACTGAAACGTGTCGATGATGAAATCAGAAAAGATCGTCGCTCAATGTTCCGATCTGGCCCTTCTTTTTCCTGTTGTTTCAAAAGCTGTTTGGTGGTCGCATTGTTCATGACCGTTTAGGCTTCAGAACGATTTGTGCACGTTGAGTGCCGCACATCTTAACAGAACACAAAAAATCAAAATGGGATACGCTTTGGAATTTTTTATGCGCTGCACAGAAAATGATGCGTTCCTTAATTCAATTGTTACCGACGAGGAAATATGGATTTCGTATTATACGCCACAGAAAAAACGGCAGTCAGGTGAACGGCATCATCCTCAATCCAACCAAACCAACAAAGGCCAAGCTACAGCTATTTGGACGCAAACTGATGGCCACAGTCTTTTGGGATTGGTTGGCATACTGCTGATTGATTTAATGTCACGTGGAACGACTATAAATGCAGAAGCCTTCTGCGAAACTCTACGTAAGTTACGGCGCGCCATTCAAAATCAGTCGGCGACGTGGGCGGCTGACCGATGGCATTGTGCTGCTGCACGATATTGCACCTCTACATGTTGCGGGTCCGACACGTGATTTACTGAGAACATTTGGATGAGACTCTAACAATCACTCACCATATGTCCGGACTTAGCTTCCTCTGATTACCATTTGTTTGGGAAATAGTGAAAATGTGAGAACTTAAGAATGATGTTAATCAGTGGCTAGAAGAATATGATGAGGGTATATGAAAGCTG
>JAAAKQ030109104.1:2393-14129 GCA_010016005.3 Zanna intricata
ATATATATATATATATATATATATCTTTTAACATTGAGGAAGGATTATTTATTTTGTTAATGTACACACACATACATATGCCTGCGTAATAAGATTTGCATAATAAATGAGTCTGGTGGAAACTTATTCCTTTGGTGTAACTTTTAATTGTCCACAAGAATTCTATTAAAAAATATAAAATTGTCAAGACTAAATTTAAAAATTAACTAAGTAAGGGATTCTATAGAATCATATAGTAGTATTAATAATCAATATAAGTCTAATATATAGTGGTATTAGTAGTCTGAACAAGAAAAAAAACCACTTGGTTTGTGTCTATATTCACCTTTTGAACTAGATTGTCTTTGTTATTTATTTTGATTTATTACTTGGGATCAATATATAGTTATAATGTAATTTCCTATGGAATAATTAATTTTTAATCTGTAAAATTAATATTAAATAAGTTTAAAATGAATGAGTAAAAATAATATAATTCTAAACTAAATTGAATGCTAGGAATGAGAATAAACTACATTCCTTACAACCTTATGATTGCTTCACTTGTAGACCATTAGATGTAAAGAGATAAATATGATCCCATTTGACACAATAACATACAGTAACATTTTTTGCTTAATGATCTCAACAGCTGATGCTTTAAAATAGTGTTGGTTAATTAAGCACACTGAACAGAAAAAAATAAAATGAATATCTAATAAGTACTTCTCTGAGAATTTTATAAACCAAAATAAGGTTAAGCCCAGATATTAAGCTGGCCATCTCCAAAGATTACTGTGAATAATAGTGTACCATAATATGCTTACATTATTATGCTTGCAAATATTTTTTTTTTATTTATTTATTTTACTGGGGTTAGTATTATTTAATTTTCTGTAAATAACTTAAATTTTAGAAAAAATTTAAATTTTGAAACAATTTAACTGTATGAGAAACTGCAGTGCAATTGCGAAACATATGAGAGAAACAATCCTTACCCCTCAAACATTTGTTACAACATTTTTTTGTACATTAGCAGTTCAAAAAATCATTTATGAATCAACTAAATGTTTAAGCTTTAATAGACTGTACAAGCCTATATGACTGTAGATAGACTGTATAATATGATTCCCACATGTTAATAATTCTCTCTAAAATGACACAATATGCTACTTGATCAAATGGTAAATAATATTAGTATTTATCTTGCCTGTAATGTGAAACTTTTTATGTTATAATAGAGAATAAATTCTAGTAGCATGACAAAATAAATTAATTCTGCTTTAAGATAACTGGGACTGAATAAATCATACTGTTTCACTTTGAAGAATCTTGCTTAATAAGCTTATCATAATTAAATTTTTATTATGTCTACATAAGTTTCTGTTTGAAGTATAATACATTTTAGCCCTAATAGTCAAAACAAGTCTTTGAAATACAAAACTGGGCTATCATATGTAACAATAGGCTATCATATATCTAACAATTATATGTTTGAGACATGTAATTATGGATTACATTAAATGCTTATTTGTAAATTAAAAACTGAATTTTCTATCTGTTGACATTTATGATTATGCTATATTTTAAAAAATAAATAGCTGTTTAATCCTATAGCGAAAAAATTTCATATCAATGAAGTTCAACTGCAGAAATGTTGTCATTGTAACAGCACAATAATTTAGCTTATGGGAAAATAAAAATGATCTAATTATGCTTCTATTGTCACATTTAATAAAATACCTACACATTTAAGACCTTCTCACAATTTATACAAAATAAAATAAAAACATTTCTTTTAAAAAAGCAATATAACTTTATTAATAAGATTTAAGTAGTACTTCTAAAAAATCCCTGAATTTTCTGCATACTCGCATGTTAGTAATTTTCAAATAATTTCAGTCAAAACTGATATAAATATGAATTATTCTTAGTAATTTATTATGTTTGATATATTTATTTATCTTAACATTATTTCATGCGTTTGTATTTACACACATCTATTTTTATCCTCTAATTTGTTTTTATATTTATAATTTGTATTATATTTATGTGATCTGTATAATGTATCATAGAATAACGATTGATCTATTTAAACGATTATTCCATTTTATACTGACTTTATCTATTTATTACTTATTCGTGTCACTACTGAAAATTGATTAATTATCTACTGATAATTAATCAATTATTTTTATTTATTAATATAAACTTTAACCATTTATTTTTTTATTTTAAATTGTGTGAAGCTCTGACCTAAGTTTTCTGATGGATTTCTTTGCTTCATCCTGTTAGTTGCATATCTAGTACCCTTCTTTTTATCTGTAGAGTAATGTACAAAACTAATTTTGATGTAATTTACATAATGTATAATTAAGTAACAATCTAAATAAAATATTTATCTATTCATGAACAAAAGAGCAAGAAACGATATACAAATTTCTAGCTATTAAATATCTAGAAATCTTAGTTCCTAGTTCTCTAAGAGTGAACACTTTGTTGGGAGTGATATAACAGACACTTTAAAAAATGCCTACAGATAAATGTATCTGTATAGTGTCTGTCTAAAGATAGACAATAATAAGGATAAAAAACTACCTACCTGGCTGATTGAAGACTGCATTCTTAATAATGCAGTATAATATTACAAGATGTGAAGTAAATTGCTAAATGTATGGGTAAACATCCTGAACACTGATATCTAAACACACCTCAATACTAGAATACTTTTGAAAAGTTCTTTTGCAGAATATAGCGATTGATTCATAGATTAATTTTGACAAAATTCTTAAAATGCTTAAAAGTGTAATTTATAAATTTAAAATCATAAAAAATGGAATGTATTTAAAAATATTTTTTAAAATTTAAAATCTGGTCCTCAATCTTACAAGACATTCCTCCTTGAATTTACTGTTCTTTCCAATTAAATATTATTCCCTCTTTTCTGAGCTGGTATATGGATATGTGTGGTTTGCATAACCCACCACAATGATTCCATCTGGTTGACAGTAGGATTCAATTGCTTCCTTTAGTAGGATGGAAGAATTTCCCATGGTTTGTTCAGGGATTCATTGACCTCTCTGAGGAGTCATAAAAGCTAAGTCATAACAGCTAAGGCTATAAGCCACAGCTGGATATCCAACTCCTCTTACAATCATTAATCAAGCAAACATAGGATTAGTTTATGTTATTTTAGAGATTAAAATGAAATCATTTATTGACTGATTTGCATGTTATATATTTAATCATAATTATTAAAGTTGTTTAACCAATCTTTAGTAACTGAGCAACCATAAGAGAGATATTGGCAACCTTGGCAACCCTGATTAGTCACACTAACCCAAAAGTTATGGAAAGGGTATGCGTAAAAGCTACTTTACAATACACAATTTTATAAATTAAATAATATAAGAGTAAAAGTTCCTAAATCTCAACTTGGATTATTCAAATGTATTTTATAGTCTCTTGAGTTCTATTATTTTATTTCACACTGCACCCACACTAAACTCAAAGTCTATTTTGCTAATTAAAATATTTTTTATTGTTATAAATGGATTAAAAGCCAAAAGTAAATTATTCATGAATACATCTATACAAGATCCTGAAGATATTTCTTAATATAAAAAAGTGTATCCTTGTTGTTTTCATGAATTTTAGATGTACTTCCTCTTAACAACTGCTTATAACTGACATGGTATGACTACATAACTTTTCTATTCATCCTTTCTACTTCTATTCTAAGTAAATATGTATATACACACACACACACACAGACACACACTTTTTTTTAAGCAATGTGGAAGATATTTGTCTACAACAGATGATGGCATTGTACGAATTTTAATTCACAGCAAGCCAAAATTGCAAAATCAGTTGTATTTTTTTTTAGAATATCAAAACATTTAACAGTAAATGTTTGATCTATTAATAAAAACTTAAAAATATTATATAGTAATTTGTAACTCCCACGAAGTCATATTCAAGTCACCATTTTAACTTACTCTACTAAAGTATTTCCAGCATTTTTTGTTTGTTTGAAAGTGTATAAATCAACAATTACTTATTTCAGGGCACTTCAATCATTAATTTACCCTTTCCTTTTTTAACTTTTTTTAACAAATTTCTATAAATATGACAATATCAACTTTTATTGTATATAATTACAATTAATATACTTCCTTCATTTACTGGTTATTATAACCAGCAGTATATTTTATAATAAGAAATAAAACATATAAAACCTAAATTTACTGGGTAAACACAAAACAAATTCATGTCTTTAGGACATCATGAACTTTTTCAGGAAAATTTTTTCATGAAAAATATGGTTTAACACCTATACAGCCAAAGTAATAGAAAATGGGAGAATTGGATGGATGTAATGGACATTTTCCAGCTAATAACAGCTAAGACAACTAGTGCATAATGTCAGAAAAAAAATTATAATTAATTCTGTTTTCATTAGCTCTGGTATTTTCAAAACAGTATACAATCTAATTACCACTTCAACCTAAAGGATACAATCAGCAGCTGGCACTGAATAGTTAAATAAAGTTACTGTAAGTCCAGAACATCTAAAAAGAAGTTTTGAATGTGAATTTTAAATTTTTCAGTAAAGAGAAATGTATTTGTTAAAACAATCCTCAAAATTCCTAAAAATTAAAATATAGAAAAATATGAATACTACAAATGTTCTTATAAAATCAATTTACTTTTGCTTTTAATACCTAATTCCATTTACATATAATAATATACATAATACTTTTAAATTAACAAAGGCCTAATAAAATAGAAAGATTATTTATTTTTATACAATATTTTATTCTGCTTACAAAATCTAAATGTACGGTTTATTAATCAGAAAAACAATCTTCAGAAGATACAGAATTTTATAAGTAACTCACTCATAATGAGAAACAATCATAATCATATATTTTATATAAAATACACTTAATTATATGTTTGTTTTATTAGTTACAACAATTTATACAAACTAAAATTTGTTGAATTTTTTCCATAATAAAAATCAGAAACCGAGAACCACAAATAAAAAATGACATGCCAAATACGCATGTAATTCATATTTATCATGATTGTCTTTAAATATATACATATATATAATATATATGTCTCATTTAAAAATATTCACATTAGTTTTTAAAAATGCAATTATCATAAAAATTGGTACTGAATATTAGAATTTTGTTTGTATAATAATTAATTACTTAAGTAACCATTCATTTAATACCCTGTTTGAAATACAAGCATATGAACAACGCTAAAAAAATTAACAGTAGTAAGTGATATGATGAAAAAAAAAAA
The DNA here is from genome assembly GCA_010016005.3 of Zanna intricata. Lineage (NCBI taxonomy): Eukaryota > Metazoa > Arthropoda > Insecta > Hemiptera > Fulgoridae > Zanna > Zanna intricata. Next base: position 7,695 of record JAAAKQ030109104.1, read on the forward strand.
TAGTTATAATAACAAAATACTGTTCTAATATTCAGTGAATTTGTTTATGAAACATATTGATTTTTCTTTTTTATTAATAATTTACAGTTTATTTTTATATTTAAATAGCACATTAAAGAAAAGCTCTTCACATACTATATATGTCACATATAATTGCTAAAATCACTCTGTCACACAAGAAATCCTATTACAATCTACTCTGACTATTATAAAAATGAATCACAGTTGCGGTATTATTAAATCAATACCGATTTCTGTTATAGAAATATTACACTTATTCAGACAAGTAACACCAGCAAATATTATTATGTAGAAATTAGATACATTTAAATTTTTTATAGTTTTTGTCTGTACATTATGTATACAACACTGACAAGTTAAATACAGATTTTCCTTTAATTATTTTTATTTTTTTCTTAAAATTATTTTTTTCTACATGCTAATAAATTGTGATATATATTACTATGCATTTTTTTTACACTGTTAAATATTAAAAATATATTTGCTTAAAAAAAAATTCAATATTATACTTTTAATTAAGTTTATAAGCAAAATTAATATTTCTGAAATAATTTCATCATAATATTTTTTAGATAATAAAATTTTAAGGCTTTCCGTTCTTAATCATATAAAAATAGTTATGAAAGATTAAAAAAGAAAAAAAAAGAATTAGTACATTATTAAACAAGGAACTCTCTATTCATTATTTTCTTTTATTAAATTACACAAGCTCAATAAAGAAAGGAAAATTGTTCATAATACAAAATAACGCCCAAGATATATTGATAAGTGGCAATATTAGTATAAATATTTTTCCATTATTATTTTTGAGGCAAATTTATTTCATCTGGTAACTCTTTAATTTTATTAATTTTTACACCTTGTTTAAATCTAATTAATTATAAGGTACATGGCATATTTTTGGAATTGTACAAATTAACAATAAATACAATTATAAAACTAAAAATAAACATCATAATAAAAACTATAATACAGAATATACAAAAAAAAATAAAAAATAAAATAAATAAAACTAAATTAAAATATAAACAGTAATATTACTTATGTAGTAAAAAGAAAGAGCATCTTATATGAAATATTGGAAATATGAATTTTCTTTTATAAATTATACTCTTACATGAGATTAGATTTTTTTTTTTGATGATATAGTTTTATTTTTAAAATAAATGATTGATTTTAATTTATACTTTGGACATCATTGATAAACTATGTCAATTAATAAATGGTCGTTTTCCTTTATAAATAATACCAACAAGTAATTTTTAACAATATGTTTGAAAAATTAGTCTTCCAAAAAAAAATTTTTTACCCCATGCTCTGTGCTGAACTGAACAATCTGGAAGCAATGACTACGAGGTAAATACGTCTCAGTGTTATGAAATAGTAACCTGTTCTTTTCCTCTATAAACTGTGTGCTCCCTTCACAACAAGAAAAACACTAAAAGAATATACTAATAGTCATTAATATCTTAAAATTCAATTATGGTAAAAAAACTAATGGTATAACACTAATAAAGATAATTTTCCAAACAGACATATATTATATATATATATATACTTATAACATTATTTTAGCAACTACACACTAATTTCCCAATTACAGTTACTTATAAAAAATTTTGTAGTAAATGAAAATGTTAAGTCTGACTGACATTCAAATGTAGAATCTTCTGGATAAAAGACAGTTATGCTACTACTTCATTGTGGTGGACAGTGAAAGTTCATAAATTTATTTTATACAAACTACAGTAATTCTGAAATAAAAAAAAATTATATGATAAACACTCAATAAACAGTAAAATAAATAAAAGAAAATCAGAAAAACTTAAAATACAGTCGCTACTTTCATGAAAGTTATATTTTCCTGTTAATATTGTTTTCAGTTTGAGGAATCTGGGAGATATTTATTACCTAAATTCCTTTATTATTTCACATTACATATCTGGTATGAAGAATAAAACTAGCAGTACTATCAAAATTTGAACTAGTAACTGCTAATAAGCTCAAAATTATTTGTTGTAAGTACAATAAAACACAAAGAGCAAAGAAGAAATGTGTACAGCCACAAATGAAGAAGGTTGTCACTACTGATCTATTTATTATACATATAGTGCTCACCAAATCTAACTTGCTTTACTTTAAAAGCCAAATTTATAATTCCAACATAAATTTAAAGTGAAAAAAAATCCATTAGTATAAACAGTCTTCCAAAGACGCTTGAAAAGAGGATGAATGAGGGGCTGTAACTTTAGAATCCAAAAACTATACTTATGCATGCCAGTGAACCAGAAAAAAATAAGTTGGATCAATAAAGGAGAACCTAATTTTTATATAGTATAGTGTAAAAAAAAACTTAGAAATAAAAATTAATTTAAACATTTTAAATGTAAGAAAATATCACAAACATTTTCTTTCGTAAATAAATCATCCTGTTCAATTCTGCTTACATGTTTTTACTTACTATTTCATTTTATTACTAAAGTATCATGACAGGAAATATAAAAGTTTTACCCTTATATTATTAGTTTCTTTATTTTTACTAATGAAATTAATAAAGTAAAAAAATATAGAAAAAAAGTTAAAAAATCATATAATTAAAACTAAATTATATTACGTACTTCATAATATATTATACAAAAAAGACATGATATTTATAGCTAAGTGGTAAACTTATAAAATAATAAGCAGTATATTTTGTATGAATATAATAATACATATGATTTTAATACAATATTTAATGCATTAATTATACACAACACATTACAACTATAAAAAATTTATAACACAAATAAGAAATCAACTTAAGAACTAAAAGAGAACTGATCAAATTAGAAATTTAAATTTCCAAATCTATGATTAAAAGTAAACCAATTTTAAAACACTTTGGCCCCAATCTTAACTTCTCTATCATCTTAAAACTAATAAATAACAGAAATAAAAATGAACAAGATAGACAGTAACGAACACATCTGAAAATGCAATTCACATTAAAGAATACAATAAAAATTCATCATAAAATTATTGTTATAAAAAATTATCAAAAAGTATATATAGTATAACAGACCTGAAAATACAGTAGTTGAATTTTAAAACTGATTTTTTAAGGTTAGACCAATTGTACATTGCAACAATATTTTTTTATCAGATATGACCATACTCCACAGACCAGGCATGTCCAACATATGACCCGCGGGCTAGATCCGGCCTGTGTAATGAGTTTATGTGGCCCAGAAAAAATTTAATGAATGTTAGGCAGTAATTCAAGATACATAGGTAATATTCAATCTAACTTAGTCATGCATGTGCTTTGCTTGAAATATGACATTAATATATTTAAGCATATAATAATATATATTTAATTTTTAAAGATATAGTGGTTAAAATTGTTTTTGTTTTTATCATTTTTTAATTTTAATATTTCGTTTGGCCCATGAAAAATTTCTTTTCAATTCGGCCTGGAAGCAAAAACTGTTGGCCATGCCTGCCATAGACTGTCTAATATTGGTCTCAGAAATCTGGACAGACCAGGAACACAACTAAAATCGTGGCTGGTAGTATTTTCATAATTAATTTTATATCCATCCAACTTTATAAACAAGCTGTTGTGGTCTAAGAAATATATACATTTTGATTATTTAAAGAACTTTTTCAGAGAACATATTCAGAAGAATGGTACTGAGGCTTAAAGCTCAATAGTTGTTATGAGAAAAAGATAATTATGGTGAAGTGGATAGCAATAAGAATGTATATACTACTGGGGGTAAATAGGTAAAATTGAATTGGGTTGCTCACTAAAATTTTCTATGTATTTATTGTATATAATGTTTAAATATGATAAAAGTCAATAGTGATAATTCAAAAAAGTAGAAATGTTTTTTCACAATAAACTAAAAATGTGTAAAAAAGTAACTGCTGTGCTTCCATAAGGTTACTACTGAACTAACTTCAGAAAAAATATTAAATATAACCAAAATTATGTTAATCTTTTTTTTTAAAAGCACTGACAAAAATTTTAGTGGTTGTGAATGATGGATGTAGTCCCTGAAATATCCCCAAATACAGTTGTATTTTGTTCCCTTATGAACATAGTTTAGAAGTATTCTTACACTTCATTGTTCAATATTTGTTTTTTGTTTAGTGTTGTGGTGGGTAAATGTTTCTTTAAAAACATCGACCATATACAATGTTAAATTGATCTATTGTTTCATTACAGTAAACAATTTCCAGTTTGAAAATATCCATAAAATAACTGTATTAATATTCTTTGTAAAATATAGGAACATAACAAATGCCAAGCACTGCGGTATTATTATACACTTAACATGTACACAGAATGAAAATATGTTACATGTTTTCCTTTAGATCTTGAAAGAACTGTTTTGTTAGGACAGTCTAATTACATTTCTGCTACAAAGTGCCACTATATTAAAACAAATTATATACTACCACATTGACTATATTAGGCAGTCAAAACTGTCCAACCTAAGGCAAATTGCCCCCAGTGCAATGTTCTGATGGTCTAAATGTTCTAAATATTTTATTTACTGATTAAAACACTCCAGTCTCCATTTTCAACATTCCATAACAATAACAAAACAAAAACATACAATTTACAAGTCCTTATTATGAGTATTAATAAACTATTGATATTTTAATTACACAAAGTACCTATGGAACTTGTGTTTGCTTATGTATCGCATTTATCATTTCATTTGGAAATTAAATAGGACTGAAAGCGATAAACAAGGAAAATTTTTCTGTTTTCTAGAAATAAAGATATTTTCTCTTTTTAAAGTTTTTAATACTAATATATATGAATATATTACACCAAGCATTTTGTTTGCAATTTTTTAACATAAATGTATTTGCGACAAATTACATATTTACACAATAAAAAAACACATACTGTTTTCATATTGTACTAACATTAAATGTTCACATTCATATTATTAATAAAATATTATAACTGATTATTTATTTATAAACACAAAACATATACAAAAAAAAAAAAAACACCATTCATACATATACATCACATAACTTAAATCATCTTTAGGACAAAATCGTGTTTCAGTTTTTATATCTATAATCAATTTATAAATAGTTTTGCTGTTCAATATTACTAATGTTATAATTTACTTACTATATTCCAAAAATATCACTGTCACTATATATGCAACACATGGCACTTAGTAACACTCAACCGAATACACACACTATATTCTTATTTAGTTTTTCTTGTTTAATTATAATTTCTTCAGTCATTAAATTCACCTGAGTATTTACAGAACAAATAGCAGTCTTACTAGGCAAGCACCATTGTTATTTTTGTTTTTTGGTTTTTTTTTCATTTTTTGCTATATCCAAGTGCTTGAATCATTTACCAAACCAACCTGGAAAAATATAATAAAATTGTACCATAAAAAAATTATTACCATAACTTTACTATAACAATAAAATGAAATAATAACGTGTATTATTAATGAAATTATATAACATGAAGTGAAACGATTAAATTAAAAATGAAAATTGAAAATTTATCTTAACCAAGAATTGTAGAAAGAATCATTTATGAGGAGTCTATCTTCAATTCAAAGTCATTAAACATCTCAGTACATCAGTATTAAAAAAATTCTTCATAAGTTAAAACATCTATTGGTTTACCTTAATATATCGAAATTCAGTTTTTATTCTATTAATTGCATTTTAATATATCAACAAAGTAATAATGAGTAAATTAACTTGATAACAAGTTTCAGTAATGCAGTCTGCAAAAATTCAAAGTAAAAAATATATTTTTAATTTTTCATTGGTTCATTCATTTGACATTATTTATTTCATAAGTAATATTCATATTATATATTAATAGAGGATGTGGTTAATAAAATTATATATACTAACAAACTGATTAAACTGATAATTAATAATTTTACTGATATTAACTAACCAAGGAAAATTCAACTTTTATTAAATATTTTCTTATTACATCTTCAAAAAATCATTCAGCAGACTACTTTGTTAAATAAAACCAGTTAAATAATCTAAAATATCACAGAAATTTATAAGTAGATTAACTTACACAATATTTTTTTAAACTGAATTTATAAAAAAATTATAATTTTTTTTCTTTTTTTTATAATTGAATTTATTATTTTTTGTATAGTATTTTTTTTTTTTAAATTGATTTGATTATTTTCATCACAAAAAAGAAAACCTTTGTTCGAGAATCAATTCAATTTCTGAAATCTGATATTTCACTCATATTAACACTACAGATGAAAGTATATAAATTAATAAATTTGATACGTAGTAGCATTATTAAAAAATGAAATTAAATACAAAAATAATCATAAGAACAGTTTCTATCATCTTCAAATCTGCTGAGATTTTTATTTTTGGTTTTGTAATTTGTAC
>JAAAKQ030109115.1:0-14129 GCA_010016005.3 Zanna intricata
AGATATATATTCAAATACATAATATATAATAAATTTAGCAAGATAACAAAAGAATATAAGTTTTATGCTATATTTGTAGAACCTTTTCGAAATAAATACGCTGGATAAATGCCCATTATTTAATAAATACCCTTTAAAATGTTTAAACAATGTTATTATAGTTTTATTATAAATTGTGTTTTTGAGTGATCAAAAAAGAAATATTTAGCAACATTTTAATTCTTTTAAAACATTTACCTTTACAATATAAAATCTTAAGCAGCTATAGCATTAGTAAAAATTTATACAAGCAATTTAAATAAAAAAGTACTTAAATTTATCATAAATATTTTGCAAATTACGGCTCAAGTATTAGGTCAAAAAAAATTTACGGCTCAAGTATTAGGTCAACAAAAATTTGATACCATATGTAATGGAAAACTATACTAAGAATACATTTGTGTTATTATTTTAAACATAAACTGTTTTTGGTGTAGATATTTAAAAAAATTAAAATTATAATTTAAAAGTCTTTTCTTAGGGTAAAAATTTTGTAATCATTTTTTTTTTGTTTTTGTTTTTTTTTTTTGTTAAAAGTTTATAACTTTATTTTTTTAACTTCCTGGACCACAGTTAGGTATTGTTTCAGAGGATGAGATGAATGATTTTTAGTGTACGTGAAAATGCCATGCCTGACCGGGATTCGAACTCGGGAGGTCAATTTAGGTATTTGTCAATAATAAAATTGTAACATAAAATTTCCTAAATAATAATAATAAGAATAATATAAGTTTTTTATTAAATTTTTTATAATCTTATAAATAGCCGACCTCTGTGGTGCGAGTGGTAGCTCTTAATCTTTCATCCGGAGGTCCCGACTTCGAATCCCAGTTAGGCATGGCATTTTCACATACGCTACAATTCATTCATCTCATCCTCTAAAGAAATAACCTAACGGTGATCCCAAAGGTCAAAAAATTAAAAAAACGGTACATAAACTTACCTAAAAAATTACCAAATTTTTTGCTAAAATAATTTTTTTTTTTTAGATCATAAAACTATAAAGTTGAATACTTCGCAAATTTCCGGCACTTATTCAGAAAACGTTAATTCTATAAATATCTTATATTTATAGGTAAATCTGCACTGGTTAAATATTTTGTGCATACTATATGTACATCTCTTGTCGGAGTGGTAGCTTTTCATCTTTTCATCAAATTCCGGGTTGGAATCCCATCAGGCTTGAAATTTTTCATTTGCTATAAAATTCAATTTCTATATTCTACGTATATGCTTCAGAGCTTCTGTGTAATTTCATCAGTCAAAAAATAAAAAAATAAATAAACAAATACATGTACATATAATATATACATGTATATATATGTAGTACAGTTCTAATCGCTATATCTGAATAAAATAGGTTACCAAAAGCAATAGATATAAATATACAGATATCCAGAAAAAATTATCTTTTTATTTTGGTATGTAATTTGAGAACGACAAGATTTAATAAAAACCCGTTAAGTAATTCTTGACAAATTTATTTTTATAGCTTGAAATGAATTTTAATGTAAACATTAAAACAAATTAAAATTTTAATAAACAATTTAAATTATTTTACTTTTTCCGATTCCGAAAGAGAATATAATGGTATGGACAAGTAACGAAAGAATAGAAAAAGTTAAAAATTATAGATATCTATTGAATATTGTGACAAGAGGACTAGAAGATTGCAATGGAAATAAAAGAGTAAAATGGAAAGGATAGCGATGACAAAGGAAGCCTTCACTACGAAGAAGATTTTTTGAAAAGAAGAAATTTTTTTGCAATAAAAGATTGACATTAAAGTTAAGGAAGAGGTTAGGCAAGTAATATAAAAGAAGGATATTGTATGAAAGTGAAGCATAATAAATGAGGAAGAGGAATTCTTCTCAGATTCATTTGATTATTTTCTTCTTTATTTGAGTAATACGGTAGATTAAAGTGAGGAATGAAGAAGTAATGAAAACAATTAAAGAAGAAAGAGGAATTATGAGGGAAGTACACAAAAGAAAAGGAAACTAGTTAGGATATGTGTAGAACTGGAATCTTGACAATTGAATTAGAAGGAGTAAGAAGAAGGACGAAGATAATTGAAGACTAAGGATTGGTAACTTTATCGTGGGACCATAAGAACAAAATTTAATATACGAGCTCCAAAAATAATCTGATGTTGACTCTACATGACTTCCTTGTACGAAAATCCAGAAATAATACGATTCTAAATTATAATTTTCAACTAATATTAAACAATCATATATTTCACCAAATCTATTACATATACACATATGTAATAATCCACATTTAATTACTCATATACATGTTTAAAATTTTATTTCACAAATAACTTCTAATATTTTATTCTTTTGTTATTATTATTGAGTTATTTATTTTAAATGTTTTTTTTTACAATCACGGGTTAATAAATTATTTGTAAATCAATGTATCTGAATATAAACTAAAAATAAAGTTAAAAAAATAAATTTTAAAAAATTAAAAAAGGAGATGAAAACTGATTCGATATGTCTTCCTTTGTAAGATCCAAATATTTCAATTAAAATTTTATTTAGCTATAACTTTGGATTCAATGAAAATAAGTACAATTTATGATATATCATTGAAAATCTTTCAATAAGAGCTTATTATTGCAGTTAAGATAAAATCCAAAATCAAAATTTTTGTGGATTTTGGGCTTTAATGGGTCACTTTTGCTTCAGTCGATTGCAATCAAAAAAGGGACATTCACAACTAGATGTTACAACAGTCTTAAATCCAAAATTTTAACATTCTACAGCGAATCGTTTTTAATTTATGTGAGATACGTACATACGTCTAGACATCACACCTAAACTGGTCACAAAATGGATTCAGGGATGGTCAAAATAAATATTTTCGTTGTAATCTGAAAACCGAAATTTTTCGCGATTACAATACTTCATTGTACTTTGTACAAGAAAGTAAAACTGAACATATAAAATGTGTGTGTGCACTATGCATAGACGCTGCTCTTTTTTTAATTCTAATACAATAACGTACGAGTATTTTTAAAAGAATATTATATGAAGGGAATAAAACAGGATTATTCGCATTGCATATTAATTATTACAAAAATAATACAGTTAGAGAAACATTAAAGGACAAAGGATAAGTCTATTAAAAAAAAAAAAAAGAAGAGAAAATATGGATTATAAAACAGAATAAAAAATATCTTCCACCTGAGGTACATGTATGTTGTATATAGAATGGATACATAATGTAATCATTAAAATAGACTAAAAAAAAAAGAGATAAAAACAAAGCAAAAAGTTTGTTTTTATATCAAAAAAATTTTTTGGATTAAAGGAAACTTTTTTCTAAAATAAAAAAAATAACAAATATTCTATTAGAGGAAAAGTTTCCTTTTAAGTATGATGAGATGGTTTTCTCTTTTATGTAACACGGTAGGCTTTACTGATCAATGGAAAACAGTTTTATATGTTTATTCTCACATAATGTTTAGTGATATATTTTATAAAAATGTGTATATAACTCCATGAATAGAAGAAAAAAAATAAAATTAATCTTACTTTCATCATTTATTTGCCAATTTTTTTTAAAAAACAGAAATATAATTTATTACACATAAAGCCTGAAAATAGTAATTTTTTTTTCTTTACTGTATATATTATCACAATAAAATTATTTATTTCACTATATAACACCAAACCAAAAAATACATATATTAATAATGTCAATGAAATTAACTTACGAAAGATCAAATTAATTTTTTTTAATTTAAAGAAAAAGAAATAAAAATAGAGGTATAACTTTGCGATCAAACAAAAAAATATTGGAATCATAAATAATTTGATAGTTTTTCCATTACTTTATGTTATGTACTAATATTTAAGCATCTCATAATAACAATGCAAAAATAAACTTTTTTTTTTAACCTCCGGAACCACCGTTAATATGAGGCCAACCTAGCTAGATCTTTGAAAAGATTTTGAAACAAATTTCTCTCCTCAAAAAAATTATTTTACGAAATTTTAATTTAGTATTTTATCAACCCATATTTACTATTCTACTTTAATATCATATTAAAAAAAAAATCTGATTTGAGCACCATGTGACTTCCTTTTACGAAAATCCAAAAATAATACTATTATAGATTATAATTTTCAATTAATATTAAATAATCAGATGTTTTACCAAATCTGTAACATATACACATACGTAATAACGTCTTTTAAATTAGATATATTAATTTTTTTTCCTCTATCCCCGGGCCGGACCCACAATAAAGCATAGCACAGTTCGGGGGTTGTCAACTCTAGTGTGCCTTCCCGTCCACCAGCAGTATAACAGGTCAGCCCTCCGGTTCGGATCTTTTAACACTCCTGCCTCAAACTCCTGAGGCGGGAGCCATAGTCAACATGGTCAACCTCGAACCACCCCCCCCTCCCCAGGGGCCGTGAATGATCTCATTGGTGCTAGGATAAAAGAGTCCCAGTGCCTTATCGCTGCCGCCCATCAGTACAAGCATCGACGAATGGCAGCTCCGCAGTGGGATATACTCGTTTTAAAAATCCATAAAAATTTTTTTCACTAATAACTTCTGATTGTTATTTCATATAAATTTATTTTTTATTGTTATTACTTAATTACTACTTATTGTAATTTTTTTTTGCAATCACAGATTAATATTTATTAATAAATTAATATATTTAAATTAAAAAAAGTTGAAAAAAGCAGAAAGAACATGAAGTCTGTTTTGAACCTCAACATTTCACTGTAAAAATCCTAATATTTCATTAATTAAAATATTATTTGGATATAACTCTGGAACCAATGACAATTTAGTACCATTTACGATAAATCGTTGAAAAGATCTCAATTAGGGCTTATTATTGCATTAAGAAAAACTCCAAAAATAGATTTTTTGAAAAACTTTAGATAGATTTAAATCTAGAGAGATTTTGGAAATAAATTGTTAAGATTTTCTGCTTTTTTGGACACGTTTGGTTCAGTCGATTGCAATCCAAATTTTCAACATTCCATGGCTAATCGGTTTGATTTATGCGACATACAGACGTCACCCCGAAACTAGTGAAAATGGATTCAGAGATAGTCAAAACGGATACTTCCGTTGAAATACGAAAATCGTTATTTTTTGCGATTACAGTACTTCCTAGTAAAAATTCTTTATTGCCAATTCAGTGACGGAGTAATGGCGAATCAACTTTTCATCCGGAGGTACCGGGTTCAAATCCCGATTAAGCATGATATTTTTCATATGCTACAAAAACCATTTCCGTTAACCCATCGACAAGCTTTAAACTTTTATACGATGAAATCATCAAGCAATAGAAAGTCTTAATTTGTTTTTTTTCTTCTATTTTAATCATTATCTACCAAAGTGTTTCAATTCAAATAAATATTTTTTTTTTAATCTTTCTAATTCTTTTATCAATATTTGATACTAAAAGTTTTCTTTTCAGCATATAATGCTGCTCTTTCTTCTATTATTTAAGATTTTCTTAAACTAAAATTCCTTCCTATAAATAAATCAATTCAACTCGGAATTTCGGAAAAATAATTTTTAGTTTCTATCAAAAGAATTTTCATCAGTGAATCATAATATTTAAAAAAAATTTTCTCCTCTAATAATTACTTCATTTTCAGATTTGTAATTTCTAGAAATTGGAACAGATCTAAAATTCTTTACAACTTCCCCTTTAACCAAAAAAAAAAAAATTCCTTTAAAAAAAAAATATTTTTTTTTTTAAATCCGGAAGGATGTCTATATGCAGCTAAATATCTTCAATATCGATAGACAGATTTCGCAAGGTGATTTCTTTACATGGAGAATTGATGTAATTTTAATTTTTCTCACAATTATCGGTCAAGGTAATTGGAAGATACAGAGTTTTTAGTTTCAAATTTCAAGATTTTTTTTAATATAGATAAATACTTTCATAAAATTTACCATAACACAAGATCCATGATCATTTGGTACATCAATTACAACGGTATGGCTTGAAATTAGATAGCCTCTCTCTCTTTTTTTTTCTTGTAGCTTCCGGAACCACCGTAAGATATTACTTTAAAGGATGAATTAGGATGATCTGTGCGAATGTTAAGAAAGTATAGTCTTGAACAGTCTCACTACAACCACTCCTGAGAATGATTAATTGAAACTTAACCAACGAAGAATACTGGTGTCCACAATATAGTAATCAAATCCGTATAAAAGTAACTGCCTTTACTAGGATTTCAATCTTAGATTCTTGACATCGAAATCAACTGATTTGCGATAAAGAGTTTACCACTAAACCAACCCGGTAGGTAACAACTCTGCCAATTCATGCATAAATAAAGATTCGTTTAGTAAATGGAAATAATGTGATACTTTTGGTACATCCTATGAATTTTATTTTATATCAGTAAAAGAGTTATATATAGAATATATTTTTTTAAATATATATCAAGAAATTGAATTGAACTTTATGGGTGTTCGTTACGGAATCTTGTATAAATAGTTTTTTATTTTACCCACGTCGGATACATTTACTGCATGATTTCAGGGATATATAAACTAAAGAAAAACATGAATAAAAATAATTTTCATATGGAATATTATTTTAGAATTTTAATCAAGTGGAATAACAAGTAAATTAATTTTAAACAGTAAAAATAAGAAGGAAACTGTGTAATTAAATGTTTTTACAAATATAAATAGGAAACGCTAAACGTAAAATTGAAAATGTTCATTTTCGACGAGAATGAAATATTATAATTAGAAAAAGGAAAATGAAAACTATAAATTAATTAACTAAGAAAGTTTTTTCATTAAAATTTATTAATGTCATAATATTTGTAAAATGATTAATTGACTAATTTAACTTTTTCAATTAAAATTATTTTCCATTGTTTACATAAAAAAAATAACATTAAACTTACATTCAGACGTTTAAAAAATAATTATTAAATAAATTATGTTTATATAATTATGTGTATTAATTTATTTAAGTGGAGCATTCCCACCTGATTTATCGTATGCTCTAGACCTGAATTGAGTAAGGGTTCTTGCCCCCCCCCCCACGACTGTTACTACGGTTATAAGTTGTAGTATAACGTATTTTAATACATTCTGATTTATACATATTAGTTTCCTCTACTACTGTGTATATTATTGTACTAATATCCGATTACGATTGCCATCATGTTCGTGGTCATCATCCTGTGATCTGTTTCTTCAAGGACATCCTACTCCGTAGTTTCAACATGTCAACTGCCTGCGGATATCCCTTAGTGTGGGAAAGCCTCCTGAAGAGCTGCAGTTCATCGGAGCGTGCAACAATAGGCGGGAGTGATGAAGCACAGGGCTCCTCCTCCCCAACACTACACTTGACTAGAAACAAAAGACCGAGTCCCGGTGTGGCCTTCCTCACAGAAGGACCACATATGAGGCAGGCATAAAACCGTGTCCCGCTCTCCGGAGCGTGAGCCGTAGTTGACTATGTTGACTCTGGCCTCTCCTCACGGAGGTTAGAGGCAGCTAACGAAAAGATCCAAACGGTGGGCTGACCTGTCGTGCCGAACATACTACTGGTGGATGGGGAGGCCCATTAGAGTTGATAAATTCCCTCAACTCCGCCGGTCTGTGCTATGCTTCATTGTAGGTCCATCCCGGGGGTGAAGGAAAAAAAAAATTGAAATCTCTTTTTTCCTTTTATAATCCGTCAGATGGTGTTCAGAAATCTATCTGTTCTATCTTGGTTCAGAAAATAATAGGAAGTTTCAAAATCGAAAAACTCTTACATTATGAAGATTATAAAAAAAAAGTTGTTTGACCGATATCTGAAATAAATTATATTTTTAAAATTACGAAGGTGCAGCTGTTACAGGACTGTTTCAAAATATAACAAACGATTGGTATAGAAAAAAATTCGAAAACAAAAAAGCAAGCTAATCAGTTGTTGACAGCAACATCTATTAAGAATAGTATTAGTTTGCTATTTATTATTTTGTAATTTAAACCACTCCGTGATGAGTTATTTCTTTTTTGAAAAACATCCAATTTATTTCGGATTTAGAACAAACAATTGTTTTTTTGAAGGATGTATACCATCTTATTTTAAATGTTTTTCTGCGATTTGTACGAATATTATTAACAATTTTTTATTTCATTTCATTTGGTTTTTGTTTATTTTCGCTATAAGGAGATTCTCTAACACTTTTATAATGAAGTTGTTTTTTTTTTTTTATTTATTTTTATTTTGGTCGTTGAGATTGAAATTTCTCTAAAAATTATTTGCATTTTATTTCAACAGATTTGACTGCTATGAAATCCAAGTCCGGTCTTAAGTTATATGTGAAGAAAATACCAATTTTGATGTCTCTTGGTAATAGTGATTTCTACTTGTTAAGAGTCTCTATTTCATACCATTTTTCAGAATAAAAAAAGTTAATAAAGAAATTTACGACGATTCCAACGGCATAATTAACTTCTTTGAGTATTGCCTCATTCAAAATAAACTATTTCCTATAAATCTGAATGGACAACATATGACTTCTTTGTACACTGATTAAATTCAAAATACGTTTTATTAACATGAAAGATACAGAAAATTTAATTTCAATAATAACTTTTGATATTTTTAAATATATATATATTTTATTGTTATTATTGTATTATTTATTATAAAACATTTTTTTACAATTACAGGTTATTATTGGTAAATATATTTAAATAGAAAACACATATGAAAAAAGGAGATTATATCAGTTCGAACCTATGTGCCTTCCCCCGTAAGATCGAAATATTTCATTAATTAACATTTTATTTGGCTATAACTCTGGAGCCCATGAAAATAAGGAAGTAATATTGCGACAAATTTGGGCCATTTGTCACAGTAGTACTTCCTTGTACAAGGAAGTACTGTAATCGCGAAAAATTTCCGTTTTCAGATTTCAACGGAAATATCCACTTTGACTATCCATGAATCCATTTTGACTAGTTTCGGCATGTCGTCTGTACATATGTAGATATATTTCGCATAACTTGCGACGACGATTAGCCGCAGAATGTTGAAATTTTGAATTTAGGACTATTGTAATATCTAGTTGTGCACCTCCCCTTTTAATTGCAATCGACTGAAAGAAAAGTGTCTAAAAAAAACCTAAAATCCAAATTTTTTTGATCTTAGACTTTTTCGGTAACTGCAGCCTTCATTGAGAGCTTTTCAGCGTATATCATAAGTTGTACTTATTTTCAGAGTTATAGTCAAATTAAGTTTAAGGGTGATGGCACATCCGTTCTAATCAAACTTAATTTCCTTTTAAAATATAACCAACATATTGCTTTATTAAAAATTGTTAACCTCTGATTGTAACAAAATTTTTACAATAAATAATAATTCAATTTATATGTAATTTTTTAACCCATACAAGGAAGTCATATGGTCCCATATCAGATATGGCGAAACATCTGATTATTGAATTAATATTAAAATTAATTGAAAATCATAATTTATGATCGTATTATTTTTATTTGTGCACTTGTTTCAGTCTACTTAGTAATAAATATCGCTATAAAATTTCTTAACCTTCTCCTGTTTCATGTTTGTTTTCATTTTTTTATGGTTACATCATAATAATTAAAAAACATAGTACTTGATAGGTATAATTCTTACATTTATTTATACAATAATAAAGGGATTTTTACTCTAACTTAATATTTCTGGTAGAATTGTTGAATTCCGTAATTGTATAAATAGTTGATGTATTTTATGATAAACTAGCTGACCTGGCGAACGTCGTACCACCTAAGAGTCAATGAATGTCGTGTTAACTTTAGCTAAACTTAATTTAATATTTATTAACATATGTAGCTGACCCGGAACGTTGTCCCGGAAAAATTCGGGAAATTTCGGAAAACCCCGAACAATGTGTTTCTTAATTTTTAAAGGGATACCTATACACCAAACTGCATTACTATATCTTTATTGGTCCTCGAGATATGAAGGCTCCATACTCCAACTTAATTTAGTATTTATTAACATAAATAGCTGACCGTCAGACGTTGTCCCGGAAAAATTCGGGAAATTTCGGAAAACTCCGTATTTTACTAACTCAGAAACCTTCCCTGGCATGTGTTCAACCATTCCCCACAGTTTCATTGCTATCGGATGAACGGTTTAGGAAAGATAAGAGACATACAGACAGACAAACATTCATTTTTATATATATATATATAGATTTTAGCAATCTTGTAACTGTCCACTTTATTAAAGAACTGGACGATCGTTTCTCGCTTTCAAATGAAATAAGTTTAAACGAAGTGCAGCAAAAAAATATGTATATGTAATTTAATAGGTGTACAAGAAAGTCATATGATCATATGGAAAGTCATCAGATTTTAAAAAATTATAATTATACAGAATTTTGAATGGAATTTTTTTTATAGAAGATTTATAAATTGAAAATAAAAAAAATTGTGAGGAAAATTTATTTGTAGCCTTGTCATTCAAGCACGTATTTGCTGTTCTGGATGCAGCAGTCAATCTGTTAAAAAGAGTTCTTCTATGAAATATTATAGTCACTTAAAGAAACTAATTGTTGCTATTTAAACCAAACCAAATTAATTTAAACCAAATAACATTATACATTGTTAATCATTATACAATGTTAATGATTTTAAGAAAAGGATTGAAGAACAGACGAAGAATTGAAGAAGGTAGTAGTGTAGTAGATTCTACTCTACAATAAGAATAGAAAAGAAAAGAGGCTTCAAGGCGCTGTACAGAAAAGGGAACACAGAGAGAGAGAGAGAAAGAACGATGTTCCCGTTGTTTTTTAATTTAAATATGGAACAAGTAATATAAATAGTTGTAACATAGCATCAAACAAAAATATAAAAAAAATACTGAATTGAACACTTTGTGTCTTTTTTAATATATCTTGAAGCCTGATGTTTTTTCTTCAATTTTTTTTTTCTCTGATGGTCCTCCTGTAATTACATTCCGGATAAGTCAAGTGAAGAGTATAAAAAAAAATTCATGTGCAGTTCGGGACAAAAAAAAATCGACTTTTCGTTATTTTATACAATTATTTTTTCTCTCATCGCTGTGATACACTCCATAAGCGTGTATGAAAAATACATAATAAATATGAAGCCAGTATAAGCTCAAATTGAGGCTATGTTCTGTGTCGTCGATCTTAAATTGAGCATAACTAAGGAGTAGGGTGGACAGCCCCACTAGGGAGGTAAGGCATGCCGAAGAGTGCCGTATCGATGATCGACTGGGGACTCCACATATTCCCGTCTCTGGGGACAACAAGATTATAAGACAAGAAGAAAAAAAATGAGAGAGAGAAAAAAAAGGAGAATAAAAGAAGGAGTACCTGAACCAAACAAAGAGTACAAAGAGTACAAATTAACATAATTGAATTATTCCCAAAGATGGTTTTAATAAAGAATTGAGAACCTTGTTCCATATTCTGAGTTCCGCTGTAGACGCCCACTACCGTTCAAACCGTTCCTGTCTAGGTTGTGCCATACTTAATTGGAGGTCCAACCCAAAGAGGCAAAAACTTATGAGTAACTAAATCTTCATAAATTTTCACATGCACAATTTTAGATACATTACACACCACAACTAAATCTCATTCATATTGATTTAGTAATTTTTGAGAATTTCAAGCAACAATTTTTATACATAGGCATGACCTACATGTATATAGATCACCTGTATAGATCTTCTACGAAGAGACAGAAAAACACTCAGGATATGATCTACTGGTAAAAATAATTTAAAAAATTTAATAATAAAAACAGATCTGGAACGCTTTGTTTTTGAGTTACGGCTAGCGAAATATTTCGCCTCGGATTTCATGTTTTCAAATAAAAAGAAGCTCTATTGTAATTTTTGTGACACAAATTAAGGTGTAAAGTTTGTAGTTTCTTATGTAATATGAGCTGAGAAACAGGAAAAAACAGGTCACAGAACTGTAACTTCAGTATTTTTTAAGATATCCGACGTAAAACAAAAAATTCAATGTCCAAAAACCATTTTCTTTTTTAGGTTTGTAGTACAATATCGTTATTAAATAACTAATAAATCCGAAAGATTTAGTAACAAAATTTGTAGAGAATTTAATTTTAAGAATATTAATATAAATATAGACAATAATAATTCTAAATTTAATTTTATATCGAATTAAAACAGATGAAAAATAGTAAATCGTATTGTTCTTTCTGTACCTAATAATAAAAATTCTAACATTCTTCAGTGTGTCAGCATTTACGAACGAATGGGTAATTTCCAACGTGATCGTTTTCTGTTGAACACTTTTGATCTTGCGAATGATGACATCGTCTGATTCAGCATATTCAGCGTGGCCTAAGCTCTAATACATTCATTCTCAACGTGGAGCGCTAACCCCCTCTTGTGAGCAGTGGATGCCTTCAGGGGGAGATGGTAGAAGGCCTACAGAAATTGGGGGCGTTCAGGCGGTCTAGGAAGGCGACAGCTGATTAAAAAATATAAGGCAAAAATTATGTTTACCTGATATTTCAAACAAGAATTAAATACCTATTACACTAGCAAAAACTTAAAGAGACACCACCTATACAAGTATTTTATGATAAGAAATGACTGTTTCAAACTTCTTTAACTTTGCAACAAAGAGGCTTAGAGACGAACAAAAAAAATTTAATAATTAAAGTTTGAATACTCTACTTTTTAACAGTACACTTCAGATTCCAAAACTCAACAAATTTAAAAAAAAAAATCAATGAGAAGAAAAGTTTTAAAAAATCGAAGGTTTTTCTTTGTGATTGATCGAGACATCGGGAAAACTAAATTCTTTGAGTCACAGCATTAAAAGCTTAACACTTCAGCTGTAATTCCTTTATTTGTATGACTCTCTACGATTTTTTAGAATCGAAATATTCCAATTTAAGAAGAAAGGCAACTTTTGTTTTTAATGCTGCATATCTCCCGATCTATGCAACGTATTGATATAAATAAATGGAAATTAAAGGGTTTTGATCTAGCTTAAAGGACAAATTGAGATAAAAATGTTGGAGGCGTTAAAAAATTTTGATTCTCAATATGGGAAGTGGGCGAAAAAGTTTGAGAATCAATGCTATAGTACAAGACGAATATATATATATATATTTATAACTATTTAAAGAAATTACACTTTAAGTGAATGATATTTTCATATTTTTCATAACCGTAAAAAAAACTTAAAATAATTCTATTTCAATCCCCTCCCCAAACCCACATAATCATTTTGAAAACCGTACTTTTATTTTTAAAATTCAGTAAAAAATTAAATAAAACTTACACGACGTTTATATATACTATTCGTCTTAAAAATAGCCCTGGAATATATAAAAATTAGATTTAAAAACAACTCAAATTTTTTATATAAAATGTAATTTACATGAAAATAGTTTAAAAAAAAAACAATTAATACTTCAGCATTCTAGAAAACACTGCCGCATATAGTATTGTAATTTTAAATATTTTTATTGCTTTACTTTTATCAAAATATAACAGGTTAATTTAAGATAACATCAAAATAATAAAAAAATCCAACAGAGCTAAAAACAAGAAGCTCAAACGGTATTTGTGTTTCTTGTGAACAGTTTTTTTACATTAAAATTTTCGTATGCATATGTTAAATAAAATTAAAATAAAGTAAAAACTCTACTTAATAAAACCTTCCCTACCTTTCAAATAAAAAATAATTGTTTTTTTTTTTTTTTTAAAGACCTTTTGAAGTTGATATACAAATGTAAAAATGCTATAATTTTTCTAATCCTTTATTTTTTGCTTCAACAAATCAACAAATTTAATTAACGAAGAAATATAAAAGAATATTTATACATATATATATATATATATATACAGAGTGTATCAAAACTGCACGGCAATCTCTCGGAAATGGAGTCTATATCTAAAAATAATAAAAAAGATTCCAATAAACATATGCCTAAAAACGTTTTAGAAAAACTAGAAAAGTGCAATTTTTGTCTTAGATTTTTTGTGGTTTTTACCATTTTTCTCAAAAGCCGCAAAGAATACAGTGTTGGGACTAATTTTATTGAATTTTTC
>JAAAKQ030109126.1:2990-14129 GCA_010016005.3 Zanna intricata
CGGACTCGAACCGAAAATACTGTCCCGGGCTAACAGACAGGCTAAGCACGTTTCCCGAGATATTATTTAAGTGCTTACGTAACCTGTCTCTTACCTTCCTCAATTAAGCATAACGTAGTCTCGGGGATATGTCCGATTTGCCCTCGGATCTTCTCTCTTCTTGCTTTTTTTTTGACTTTGCTTTTCGTTCTTATTCAATCACCATCTAAAACGTAAAAAAAATTTCTCTCATTTACACACTCACATCTCCAATCACACACACACACCCTCCCACACCCTTTTTTTATTTTTTGTTTGTTTGTGCAGGTGTTCGTATGAACGTCATATTACCAGATTCTTCTGTCTTGTTATCAGATTCCATTATCTTATTATTCAGAATGTTCTGTCTTACTATCTTTGAAAATCACTATAGAACTGTTTTTTTTTTTATAATTTTCCTTAATGTCTTGGTGTTCATATTCATTGTTCATAAAGTATTTTTCCGTTTCTCTAGTAAAATATAGTTAAAGAATAAGTGTATGTTGGCTCTACTATATTACAATCGGTTTTTATCAATAAACAGTAATGTTATTTTCTTTAGAAAATTAATAACATTTCAGTTACAGTATCGAAATTTTTCGGCAACGGTAATAAGTAGCTTTTATCACTTCGCTAATAAAAACTTCTTAAAATGAAAAAACTAATTAAAATTACTTCAGATTTCATGGCGAATTAAATTTTTTATTAATAGGTAATGAATAATATGTTGAATAAAGTCTTAATCAATCAGATAATCAGTTGTACCTATTAATTGAATTCAGATTTTGATTGTTGTGTGGTAAAATAAGGTTTTCAATTTTTTTTATAGTTAAACTTCATTTCGTGTTTGTTGACTTGCTTTAACTGCATTCAAGTATTCATTGACAAATTACACTATACCTGTAAGACTTTTGGGTATGAAATTCAAATAAAATGTAAATATATATATATTTCTTTTTTAATACATTATATTTTGTTAATAGGTTCTAAATACATTTAGAATATGTTATACGAGTTTCCATAATGAAATTTGTTGAAAAAAACCATTTGTATATTGATTAAAATCTTAGGTATCATTTTTTAAATATTTACTAAATTGGAGTAACATGTACAAAGTAAAAGTGTTTTTTTGAAATTTCCTGAAATACATATTATATAGTAACTTAACAGATGAAGAAAGAAATATATTTTATTAATTTATTATGAAAAAAAGTACTTTTAAAATTGGGCAAACTGATAATAAATGTAAATTTTAATAGAATTTTTTAAATTATTTAACAAATATATACCGTTGAATAATAGTAACCAGTAATAGTTATGCCGTGTTTTGCACGGCATAACTTTTACTCGTACTTCATTTAGAAAATATTTTATAACAAATTTTTTTTAACTTATAAGGATTAAAGGATTAAGGATTATTTATTAAAGATTTTATTTAAATAAATTTAAATAAAAATTTTATTAACAGTAATAAATATTTTTAAAAAGTGGAAGAAAAAAAAGCACCTGGTCATTTTCAATAGAAATTAAGAAAAAAATTATGGAAATTAAGGAAATAACAAAAATTACAATGATAATTTTTTTTACAGAAACAGGTATTATTCAATCAGTTTTTTTCAGAATACAAGTTAATAGATTAATTATTTTTGCTAGGAAAAAATTATACTATAAAATAATTAGAAAAAATGAATTGATTAACATATCATATTTATAACGGATGTGAAAAATTGAATTTTTTAATCTTTATTTATTGTATAATGAATAATTTAATATTAATTATTAATAGTTGATCGGTTTGAAATAATTCCACAGTAAAGAGACTTATATGAGGTTGATTAGAGTTGTGTACTGTTAAAACAGATAATTTGGTATGGAAAACAATAATTTTTTATTTATTACAATGAAAAATTGTTCACTGAATCGTAGTTTTAGATATTTGAAAAACTTTTTTTATTTCTGATAAAAACCAAAGAAGACGTAAAATGGTTATTTTTATGAATTTAACACTGTTTATTAGATGCTCTTTTACAATTATAACAATAAAATGGTGTGTCGCATATTAGACTAACTAACGAAAGGTATACTAATATTGTTTTTTGTTAAAACGTAACGTATTATTATTTTACAACAAACTGACAAAGTTATAAAAAAAAAAAAATTATCGCAAGTACTTTTATATATTAATATTTATGGTTTTGTTTAATCAATCCTCTGGGAATTTTGTTATTTAGGCTCTGACAGTGTTGTGAATGAATTTTTGTGGTGGATGCTTCATAGAATAATTATATAAATAACTAAAACAATTCAATTTAAAAAATAAAAACCAAATATGTTCCTTATACTATTGAACTAAAAGCTGATATTATTGTTATTAATTTATTTGAAACAGAATAAAATTCCCTCTGAAATGGTATAAAATAAATTGAATGAAAAATATACAACGAAAATAATCATTTCAATGTTATAAAAAAAAAAGACATTCTCTTTAGTGATGCACTCTTCACAAAAACATCAAAGCTAATCTAGATATTGACTTGTCCCATTTTATAGGAATACGTTTTTACTTTTATCAGACTATTTTTTTAATCAGTTCTCAGTGGTTACGTAGTTGATCAATTAAAATAAAATGGAAGACGGAAATTAAAAATTAGATGTATTATAGCAGTTGCTTTACTTGAATGTAGTTAAAAGGCATTTTAATTAGTTACTGTTAATAAACTTTCAAACGGTTAAAAGCACTTAATTACTGATTCTAGATTCAATAAACTCTGGCAAAGTATTTTATTTACGATTCATCTCCTGACGGTGGATACTATTCGAGATAGTATCCATCAGAATTATCAAGCTATCGAATTATAAATGGTTTATGTATTTTTACTCAAATACCAGTCGCATATTGATACTCAGTTTACCTTACTTTGATTGCTCATTCACAGTTTAAGAACAATTTAGATTATTTCGGCTAAAATAATCATAATTAAATAGCTTTTTCTTTCTAAACAAGGAAAGATGATTTATGATCAACATTGTATTTTTCAAATAATTCATACTATATGTAACTTGCATGATATCATCATTACCAGAGGACAATGGCTGTTCTGACTGGCGGCAGACCCTCATATTTTACATTACTTTTTATCCCTAGTCTTCTCCTACGTCTCCTAGTATACAATTTTCCCCCATCTGTTATTTTCATAATTCATTTTTTTTCTCACCCTTTCTCCCATTTCAGACCCTCACAATGTAGTTGTTAAGAATCCATTTCTTCTAATCACATATGCCAACCATTTTTTTTTTTTTTTTTGTGTTTCGGGAATATATCAATATTCCCGTTTCTTTTTTGTTCCTGTTCATTATATCCTCATTCCTGATTTATCCTTCCATCATTATTTCTCCATATTGACATTCAAACCCTCAAATGAGTTCCTTTCCCTCTTTCTCATCGTCCATGCCCCACTTCCATATAACAATACACTCCAAAGGTAACATTTGTAACGTCTTCCTTTACGCTAAACCGAAACTCTAACTACTGAATAGTTTTCTCTTCTTCTTGAAGGCTTATTTTTTCATAAATTTCCTTATTTTTATTTTCATTAGGCTTTTTCATCCTCTATCCCCATATCCCACATATCTATATTTTCTTATTCCTTCTTCCTTCAATTTTCATTACCACGAAATTCTATTTTTTAATTCCGTTAATTCAGTTTTTCCAACATTTATTTCAATCAATAATCGTTCACTCTTTCCTCTAGGGTTGTTAACAATCTTTGGAGCGAACGTTGTCACCTGCTATTATCATATCATCAGTAAACGTATTATACTAGTTTCGCTTCCTTCTATATTTATGTCTTCTTATTATTATTTTAATATATTCTTTGTCATATCTTCTGTGTAAATTTTGATCAGTATCAATAGGTGAGTATCATTTGTTTAAACTTTTCCCTGTTCAGTCTTGACATTCTAAAATTACTATTCACAATCAGTCCTAACGTTCTTTTTTTGCTTCTTTCGATGATCGGAATGAGAAGCTATTTTAACTCCAGAACCGTTAATAGACGAAGAAATTATAGCATAAAAATGGAATTAACAGAAGGATATCCCAACACCAGGATATTTAGATAGTGATCTTCCGTTGCCTTCTGTATTTTAATACAGTTCATTGCTTGAAGAATTTTATCCACTTTTGGGGGCAATTTCATACTTCAAAAACAGTAGGCCCTATTATCACATTTGCCCATCCAGTTTTCTGAGAATGCAATGGTTTTCTACGAGACAATGGTTATACTGGCGAGGTGAAACCAGAATTTTCCTTCATCTAGTCTCGGACCTTAAAAACATTTTCTAAGAATTTTTTTTTCCTACAATTCTATACTACTTTGAGAGGTACAAAATACAAATATTTTCAAGAAAATTTATTTGATATTGTCATCATATTTTAATTGTTATAATAACCTTTTACTTTATGCTGTTTGTAAGGAAATTACAAAAAATCATTTGAAATTTAGTGTTTTAACGGTAAATTTAATTCTATTAAAAATATAGTAAAATAAATGAATACAAGAGTGAAGTAAAATAAGATTTTTCAAAGCTTTCCGTGAATTGCGTTAAAAAATTAATTTATAGATGGGATGTTTTATTAGTTATGATATACTTTTTTAAATCATTTCGGTCTAATTTGATGGCAAGACCAGAGCAAAGGAGATTCTTGAATATTTATGAACAAATGTGATGATTATATCTTCTTCTAAGAGGTTCATTGGAATTGTTTTCATAGATTTTGTGTTTTTTGCAAGTTTAAATTAGACTTATGTAAAAATAAACGTTAGAGTTGACTTTAGACGTTGAATTTTTTTATAATTAATTTCGTTTTACTCAATATAATAGCGTCAATTATCAAACAATAGTATTCTTGGCATACAAACATTTTCCGACTAGTCTGACGCTTTAAGACTTACATCATGATTATTGTAAAAACTTAAATTTGATCTTATTTTATTTCAAATTACGTTATGTTTTTTAACTAAAGAAATTTCATTATTAAAACTTTTTCTCATGAAAAATTATAAAATACTGGTAAACTCGGTTTTAAAAATTTTTTAGCATAATTCTATTTTATAACAATGTTAAATGTATAAGAACTTAAATATATGTATTATTAGTTGTTAAAAATATAGTTTTTTTTTTTACTCTCCTCACCTAGGCGTCTTTTGGACATTATTAGGGTGGCCATTTTTATTTTTTTTCTGATTATATGAGGCGATTATAAAATTTAAAACTCATTGGAAAGGATGAATTGAGTATAATCCTATTTTATTCTTTCAATGGTGATATGTCAGCCTCATTTTAAAGTTAAACATGAACCATATTTGAGTAAAGTGTGAATAAGTTGTTATTAATCGGTTTCATTTCTGAATCGGTATGTGTAGTAACAACTACACATTTCATGTGTACATTAATTTTTTTCTTAGCTAATATTGAAGAAATCATGTTCACTAATCTTTCTCAACGCAAATTTTGAAAATTTTCTTGTAAACAAACTATTGTATCGTAAGACTCGTTAAATTTTAATGATTCACTACATAAATATGTAGAGGTTGTTGTTTTTATTAGACAATTAACTGTTAACTAATCACAGGAATTTTATTATACTAAATTTTAAGATTTTTTTTGTATTAATTATCAGAATGGAATTTTTAAAAATGTGTTATTAAATATTTCATTGACGAAAGATTACAAGATATTACAGTGTCGTAATATTTTGTATCAATTACAAATAAAAAAAAAAAAAAATAATGAAATAATAATTATTACATAGTATGTTAATACGTCATCTTATATAAATATATATATATATTTTGGATTTCATATTAATTTTAATACAATAAATAAAAAATATATTGATATTGCAATTTTACTCATTTTTATTTAACAATTTGCTCTCTCTGCCATATAACCTACAGTCCTTTAATTATATTTTAGTTAAATTTTCATTAATAATACCAAAAAAATATCGATTCCCAATATGGATGATAATCAATCAGCCCCATTATGGTTATTTTAATTAAGAATTATTTTTTCATTCTTTTCAACCATATTTTTTTGATAATAATTCTTGACTGAAATAACTATTACAAGAAAAATGGGCTAAAAGTTTAAAGCCGTTTCTGATCAAAATGAGTTGAACCCAATGAAAAGATTAGTTATTATGCGTAAGTCCATTGATTCAGACATTATTTTAAAATGAGCGTATATTCGTAAAAGGTTACAGATTTCCTTTATTTTCTCTTTTTTTTTTTAAATAAATTTTAATAATAAAATGAAATGAATAAAACAAAATATCTAAATTTAATTTTAATATTTTCACGTTTAAATTATGTCCTTAACTGGTAAAACCAATAAAAATTATTTAAAAATACTTTATCACTCAAACCTATCAGTTTTAAAGTAGACTGTTTAACAGTTTGAAGTATTAAAAATGGGACTATTAGTATAGTGATACTATTACAACGCAATACATTATATTATTTTAATACACATGTGCCTCTATGATCTTAGTTACATAATATTTAATAAATTAATAGATCGATATTTTGTACTAAGGGAGGAAACGAAAAAAATTTTTAACTTTAATCTTTATGTTTTCTTCAAATTATTAACTTTCTTTAAAATTGAATCTCTTGAACAGTGTTTGCAGTAAGTGGATATTGCAGTTCAAAACTTCAATAACTTTTTATAAAATTTTATTAGAACCTATTTTTTCAAAACTACTGAAAAAAATTGGGATAACTTTAATAAATTAATTTAACATAAACATATTTAATATATATATTTATATATTAAATTTATTTTTAAATTAAAACAGTATTCTATAGGAATTGAAGCAATTAGACATAATTATGAGTACAAAGCTATAAAATAATTATTGTTAAAGGCAAATGAAAGAAATAAAAATCTAAAAGATAGCATATTTCATTATTTTATTTTTCAAGCATAAAAAACTAGATATTAAATTAAATAAAAATTATATCTTCATTTCTGTACATGTAACATATATAGGAAGATTGAGTTTATTCTGGCAGGAGGGTATGAAATGTTTGTATACCCCATTTTATTAAATTTTTTTCTGAAGGTAAAACATTATTTAAAAACAAAAATGTTTGACATAAAAATATTTCAAACTTTTTAACTGCTTTTCGCTAGAAGTCATAAAACACTATAGCTGGACAGACCTTATTTTGTATTCTTGAGGCAGGACCTAATTTGACTTCAAATACAGCACCAGGGCGTTTGGTTTACTGACATTTCTCCCGTCACCACCCATTCGATCGCCCTAAAACATAAGACCGAATGTCCGTGCCACGGGGAGTTACTTTGCCTCAGATAGTTAACTGATCTATCCTACCTAACTCCTAGAGCTAACCTAATAGCATGAACCGCATAAGCTTGGTAAATACGCCATTAGCTTTTTGAACAATAAAATGAACATCATATGTTAATTTGACTTCGTATGACTACCCGAATACTCACAGATCATTAGGCGAAACCTGAACAGATATTGTCTCAAATTAACTTGGTTGGTGAGCACTTGAGCCCCGTTGCACTTTAAAAATTAACTTGAAATGTACCATGGCCCAGATCATGTATAAACTTATACAAGGATCGTTCCTTAGTTGTGGTGCATTCTTGCTATCATACTACCATGAAGAGGCTCTGAAGCCTCTTATGCAGGCGGGAGATGGGTTAATGTTCGAAATTTAGATCTGGTGCATTTTGATGCATCGTACCGTTTGGCTTCGGTATTGGGCTGACTCAAAAATGCATCCCATATATCTCGGCCTCAAAATCTGTTCGCAATATTCACATGGCTGCTCGAAATTTCACCTCTAAATAGATTGAGAGAGCCCTTCGCAATGTGGTAGTAACCTCATAGGAAATACTTTAAAATACACCAGTGCATACAATCAAGGCTCTGGGAAGGCACACCTTAAATTTCGAATAAGTGCTCTATTCCTATCCAATCTATGTGCTCATATGAAAACCGTGTAAGTGGTTATACTTTCAAAGACACCAAGGTATAACATGTAAAATTGACAGCCCGACACCTATAGACTTTACGAGCAATCCTACTAAGTAAGCGTATCACAGAGACGGTGTCCGTCGTTACCTGTTTAGAAAATAGCAACCTCTTATAAAAAAAAACACCGAGGTATTTTTTAAACACCGAGGGAACTATTACCCGGCTGGTTACAAAGATTTTATATTTAATGTGGGGGTTTTGACTGTATGATAATTTGTCTGCGCCCTTCAAAAGCATATATTTCGTCTTGGGCACAAAAATCTTTGAATTTTGATTGTCCATCAAGGCCTCTGCTGTTGACAAGGCTGCTTGAGATTTCTCTTCTAGTTGCGGTCGTGAATTCCCACGAACTAAAGTAGGCAGTCATTGGCGAAAGCCTGGGCCGTTAACCCTTTTGGAAATGTCAATTCTGGAAATCCTCAAAGATTAAATTTGACAGCAGAGGACCGAGAATAGAGCCCTGAGGGCTTCTCCTGGTGACGGACTTTTCCCCAACTGTTTCAAAACCAGCCTTTCCAGCAACTTACCGAAAACCTGAAAGGGGCTCTTAGCCCGGTAACTGCTGACCATACATAATTTAGTTAAGTTTGAGGATTAATATGAAGTTACCTCGTTAACTCCTAGATCATATTTCAGGTTAAAGCTAGAGTGTATATGTATGAATCGTATGTATAATATGCATGACTTACAATTAAGTTTGCTTTATTTTAATTGACACGTTAGAGCTTATTTTTTTTTTATAAATAAAATGTAAACGTAGCTCTCAAATAAACAATCCAAATTTTACCTTTTACTTAAAACAGTTAAAAATAATGACTTTCATCTCTTCATTTGTAGAAAAAATATTTGTGTTCTGCAAAACTAGAAGGATTGTATTTATAAAGTAAATTACATAAGTATAGTAAAGTAAATAAGTTTTTACTAAATTTTGTTTCGCGTCCAGGTAGATAAAAATTATTAAGGTAAATTTAGAGTAAAAAGTATGTATTAAAGATTCTTTATTTTCTGTTATCTAGGGAGAAATTTTAAAAACAGAATAATAAAGTGGTTTGGATGTTAAAAATATCTTTACTCTTGGTATCAAAGGAATTTGTCCTTTGATACCAAGGACAAGGTCCCGACTTATACAGAAAGTTTAATATTTGCATCATTTTGATATCTAAATAGAATATAAGATCCACATATACGTATATATATATATATATATATATATACATATATAGACACAGAGAGAGAGAGAGAGAGACTGGCAGAGAGCTTTAGGATTACAGAAAACATACATGAACCAGAAAATATATATCTTGCTTATTAGAAACTAAAAATAAAGAGATTTGGAACTTTAATTTTTCGGAGATTTATTCCTCACCATTAGATGATTATTATCAGCTGTATTATATAAAAAAATGTATATTTTTGGATCACTATTGGGAAATTTCTTTCTCTGGATCAAATTATAACCAGCGGCGCATGTCTCTATTATCACTAAAAACAAAAGAACAAAAGTATAAAATTAGTTCTAAAAAGATGAATTTAAATTAACAGCTGCTAATTAACAAAATCATGACTTCAATTTCTAAATGCGTATGTATAACAGCGTGGTTAAATTACATAAAGAAGATTATTTTTATCTTTTTTCATACATATATTGTGAATATTGTGTATCTAAAATTTTTGATTTATTTTTGGAAATCGAAGGACCGATATCCCTTTTTATATGTCTAATATTTATAAATAAAATAAATATTAAATGAGTATTCTAAGTTCAAACTTAGTTAAAATTTTAAGAGAATTAAAAAATTTTGTTTAAAATTCTTCATGTGTTTAGCTAATTCTGCAGAAATTTGAATAATCGAAATAAAGGAGTGATTTGATATAAAAAACATAATTTTATTTTATATTATGACACGAATCAAATCACTCTTTATTATGATTTTTAAAATATCCATAAGATATCTCAGCAGAATCTGCTTTCTTTTAGTCATTAAAGTCTTTATAGGTAATTTTATAAGTGCAATGACATAGCATTAAAAACAAATAGTAATAAATAAAACCTACATCATCGTATATGTTAAACTACATGAATAACTATTCACACTGATCATTACATGATACCTCTTCATAAAAAAAAAAAATTATATCATGGTATCTTGCGATAAATTCAAAGTATTTGTATACATGTCAAAAGAATTTTATCTATTTGTGAAATTTATTTATGGCATCAAGAAGCTTCAACATAAATTAAATTTCAACTCACAAATATTAGCTAGTAACCGTTATAAGATATCTTGGGTTATAAATATTGCGAGCGGATTAGCATCTTTAACACAGTAATTAGCACTTGTAACACATGGAGGATGGTGCTAGTTTTATTTTCGAATCTTTTTCATTATTCGTATCAGTCTAGTTTCATTATCCCACCAGATCGGTCTAGTAGTTAAACACGTCATTTTAAATCATCTAAATTCGAATTCTAGAATTCTCAGGGTCGAATCCTAATGAAAGTATTTGCTTTTATATGAATGCTACCAATGTTCTTTGGCGGTTGACTTTAAATTAACCACACTTCTCAGGTACGGTCGACTTGTGTCTGCACAACCGCTATAAGTTCGCATACCGTTCCCACGTTCACATACTAAACTAAATAGGGTATTTAGAGAATTCCAAAATACTTATGAAAAATACATACATACATATATATAAATATATACAGAGAGAGAGAGAGAGAGAGAGAGAGAGAGAGAGAGAGAGAGAGAGAGAGAGAGAGAGAGAGAGAAGAGAGAAAGACTATCAGAAAGAAAAAGAATCGCAGAAAACATACAGTACCTTACTTATAAGGAACTTACCAGAAAAATAAAAAAAGGTGGAAGTTTAATTTTTGGGAGATTTTTTCCTAGCCATTAGATGAATATTGGTTAGGAGTATTATCTAAAAAGACGTGTAATTTTGGATCACCATTGCTGACTACACCACACACACACACACACACACATATATATATATATATATATATATATATATATGTGTGTGTGTGTGTGTGTGTGTGT
>JAAAKQ030109137.1:0-14128 GCA_010016005.3 Zanna intricata
CATTCCTTAGTCTGACTCTCAACAGGTACCTCTCCGACATGGTTGCACTTTCGGTCCAGCTACTCTGTATCACTGAGTACGCAAGCCCCCCGCCCCCCCACCATCGGCAAGGTCTCATGATTCGTAGAGGGAGAGACAACCAATATCTTATAGTTAAATTTATTTTAAAATCTTTTCTGCTACTTTTCCATCTTAGGATTAAATGATTAATCATCTCTTAAATTATTTTTAGTAGGTGAGATCTTTGACTGATTTTCAGTTTGTTTTATCTATCTTTCTTGTGATAAATTTTTATCTCAAGAATGTAGTTAAATTTATTCTATAGAAATTTGCATTAGGTTGGGATTAGGAATTTAAGTTGGAGTTTCAGTAATTTAACTCTTTTTAAACTGACTTTTTATCTTAAATCAGGATTCCCCAAAATAGTTTTTATTATTCCTAGAACAGTCACTTTTATTTTTTACTTTTGTTCTGTAAACACTAGCAGAAAAGCTTATTTTGTTGTGTTACATGAGTACTGTTGTTAATTTACAATAATTATTTTTCATTTTAATAATTAATATATTGATTCCTCAATACATATTAATGTTGATTGTTTAACAATTGAAAAGGCCATATAGTATAGAATATACTGAAAGGCCATTTAGTATTATTTATTTTCATTTGCAAATGGTCTATGAATTTATTCTTGTTGGCTATTTTATTTTATAATGTTAATTATAAAAAAGTAAATATCATTTTTAATAAAGAAAACCTTTAATTTGGATTTTGGAATTGATTTTCTCCCTCAGTAAGTGTAATACACTCACTCAGTAAGTGTAAACAAAAGTGTAAATCCTGGAAAAAATGTACTTATATAAAAACAAATAAAAATAAAAGACAGATTATTTAACTTTTATTACAAGAAGGGCTAATTTGAAAATTGTTAGATTGGGTATGGGAACTATTCAAATGTTATTTATGAAAGTTTTGTCACAAAATTTGATTAAAATTGATATTTCAGTTGTTATTTAATATGAAAATTAACTGCTGTAAATAGTACAAAATCCAATATACAAGCTTTTTTCACATTTTTAAGCAATAATATATGACCAGTCAATGAAAACATGTACACAAGTTTAATTTTATACATGTAGATTCCAAACATGATTGATTGTCTCAAAGAAAAATAATATTATGCTAATTATAAAGGTTACCAAATTTTCATAAATGAAAGCTAATGAGTAAACTAATGGAGACCGAAACACAATAACATGTTTAAGTTTTTACTTATTCAAAAAAATAAATTTGAAAAGAATATTAAATATATCAATTTTAATTATAATTCAGTACTAGGAAACGATTAATTTCAAAATTAATTAAATGAAACTTTGAATCAGCAAGTATCCTCTGATCAATTAATATCAATGAGGATTTTGAGTCCTTGAAATTTTATGTGTGTTGAAAATAAAAATATAACAAAACAATTTTGTTTTTTTTGCTTATGAAAGGGCTTAAGGAACTTAAGGGTATGTGAATGGGCAACCCTAAGAAATGTGAGATGATCTAACCTAGCGGTGGTATATTTGCAATCCGTAGAATCAGATTCCAAAGAGTGGTTGATGTGTGATAATTAACTAGTTCAAAATTAGATTTTATTCTTTAACTATATAAGAAGATAATTTTTTTTTAATGATTGGTACCTAACAATGAATTACCTAATTATGATTGTTACATAAATCAAGTCAGGAATGAGTAGGGCATGATTAAAACAATGGTTAAAATCATGATTAAAACAATGTAATATGGTTCTCCTAAAAAAAAAATCTGTTAATTGTATTTTAAATAATTAGTGGGAAGATTTTTGAATAGTTTGGTAATATTGTCCTTCCTTGTAAACCGCAATATTATGTTAAATTACACCAAGACAATTTATTATCTGGTTTGGAAAAGGTGGAAAAATGATATTTTTTAAGAATAATTATTTTTTTAGTTTTTTTTCGCAAATATGGCTTATACATAAACATAAACAAGGATAAGTAAATATTATTAATTTTATAAATATCAGTCTACACGATTAATACTTACAGTCCGATTTTATATCTTGAAAACTCGTTCGGACTTTTTGAATAAGCGCCCCACGAGATGATGTTATATTTTATATGAGAATATATACAGAAATAATAAATATTTAATAATGATATCAAGCTTAACGTTAAATTAAAGCGCTACAAAGTAAAACTTATGGTTTGATTTTGTTGATGAAATCAATTTCATCATCCCACGAAAACAACCAGAAATTTTGCCTTGTGGACAACAGAAATACTATCGTAATTATTGGGGGAATTCTATCCACATCTCTCTGAGAAGCGTAATGTCACGGGGTTTTCCGCATGTAAAGTTAAATGGTTTCATCCATTTAGTGGATTTTTTTTATTATTAGTAATCACATTATTACGAGAGAGTACCGAAGGAGGGAAAATTAATAGGGTTAAATTATTATTATTATGTAACGAATCACACTCAAGGAGGGGTAAGTTTTATAACCGTGTTGGAATGTTTAACATCGGTTCAGTGGTCTTGAGATCATCTTTGACAAACTAATTCTGTCTTCTCCATGAAAAAATCATTAGAGGTAAGTTGCCGGCCTCCGTGGCGCGAGTGGTAGTGTCTCGGCCTTTCATCCGGAGATCCCGAGTTTGAATCCCGGTCAGGCATGGCATTTTCACACACGCTACAATTCATTCATCTCATCCTCTGAAGATATACCTAATGGTGGATCCGGAGGTTAAAAAAATAAATATATGTTAATTATTGCATAATTAAATTCAAGTAATAAGTAAGGTAATATTATTAAAAAAAAAAACTGTGGAAATAATTTGTCCTTGATGGGAATAATAATAATTTAGGCTTTTTGTGAGAATTTTTTAATTATTTTTAATTAAATATTTTATCGAAAACAACATATTTAATTGTTAATTATATATTTATTTTTTTACAACATATTAAATTGGAAATAAATATTAAATAATTAATTCGATCGAAGTGAAGATTTTATAGTGGGAAAGTTGCTTTGTTTTCTGTAAGACATATTTATTTAGAGGTACCCACCATGAACTATTCCTGCAGTTCCTAGGCCCGAGCCTTTACCTGCAGTCCTCAACAGCCCTCGAAACTTTTAGTGTTGTTGCACTTGTCGAGCAAGATGTCCTCTCCTCAGCCATCCTCGGAAAACCTCCGGTCTCATTGGGGATCTCAGCCCGGCACGAGAATGCCGAACTGATCGCTGTTCTTCGGCGCACCCAGCCGTCCGAGCGGCCTTGATCGCCTACCACCTAACAGCCAGTGCAGTCCTCGCTTACATTAAAATGATTCTAAATACTATTCTTGAGTAAAATGCAGGCCGCCCTTCCCTACGCGGAGTCCCCTGGAGATTAAACAAGAAAGTACGACCCCAAAGAGCCCCCACCCCTTTAGCTCCAGGGGCTGTCTGCAGCCCCACCCTAAGCCATCCTACTCCGTAACACCGTTCCTACATACTGGTCTAACAACGCATACCCCTCTTTATTCTCCATCAGCACTTTTAAATCTAGCTGAAGCCTAACACGGTCCAAGTCCCGGCATAATGTATCCCGCAGGCAATCATACCGCATACATTTAAATAACACATGTCCAGCTGTCTCGGGCACCTCACATTCCATACAGTGGCTGTCTTCTACCAAACCAAAACCAAACAGTTTCGCCCTGAAATCCCCATGACCGGATAAAAATTGAGTCATGTAATGAGTCGGCTGGACATGGCTCATTCGACACCGCCGCTCCACATCAGGAAAGATATTGTATGTATGCCGTCTGAGGCATCCCAGCGAGTCTGCCATTCTCTAAATCCAGCTGTCCTGATTGCCTGCACTCGTTCCTTCGTGATTTCTTCTCTGCGGCGTAATTGGGTTATTTCATTTCTCTCATTTGCCAAGATATCCATTGGCTTGACACCCGCAATCACATTCAGAGCATCACCCGAAACTGTTCTGTACGACTTGGTCACAACTAACAACAAAG
Organism: Zanna intricata; assembly: GCA_010016005.3. Taxonomy (NCBI): domain Eukaryota; kingdom Metazoa; phylum Arthropoda; class Insecta; order Hemiptera; family Fulgoridae; genus Zanna; species Zanna intricata. Next base: position 4,039 of record JAAAKQ030109137.1, read on the forward strand.
GCCGCTGGTACTTGTTCAACAATCGTCTATAATAATCGTACTTCAAACATTCCGCCCAGGCGGAAGTGGCGTATAGGATAATTGCCTCCGCACAACCAACGTACAACACCTTGAGCGTTCTAAAATTCAGTCCCCAGCTAATCTTGGATACCCTACGCAGTTGTTGGAAAGAGGTACAAGCTCGCATGCCCACGTAATCTATGTGAGCTTGAAAACGAGCACCAGGCTGAAGAATCACTCCTAAGTACTTTTGCTGCGACACCGTTGCCACTCTCTCTCCGGAGAGAGTCACCACGGGCTGTCGATTCCGATGGAACTTCCCTTTTAACATCATCATAGTTGACTTTCCAATGCCAAACGTTAATTTATGCTGGCACGCCCACTTCGATATAAGATCGCACACCTTTATCAGCCGCCAACTCCAGTTATCGTCTTGACATGCCCTCAACAAGTACCAGCGCGTCGTCGGCGTACGCTATGACCTTGCAACCCGGTGGTAATCGCAAGAGTAAAAGTGTATCAAATTCCACAATCCAAAGCAGTGGACTTAGGACGCTGCCCTGTGGGCATCCCTTGGTCAAGACCTTCTCTACACCCTGGAATCTCACTCTCCGATTGCAAAAGTAACTCTGTACGACTTTAAACTCATTCACGGTTACACGCCTGCGGGACAACTGTAAGCTCACTGAGGGCCACCATATACTATCAAAGGCCCCGGAGATATCCAAAAAGAGACCCATCACGTAACGACACCTTGTTTCACGGATACGGGTAATAACGGTGCATAGTGCATCTTCTGTTCCCCGCCCAGGCCGAAATCCATACTGATCTTCTTGGAGCAGCCTTTCAACTTGCAATCTAGCACTTATCCTATTGTACAGTACCTTCTCAAACAATTTTCCCACTACTGGTAAAAGAGTTAAAGGCCGGTAGGACTTCACTAACGCTGGATCTTTATCTTCACCCTTGTGCAGTACCACCAACTCACCAAGTTTCCAGCATGACGGGAAAACACCGGCAAATAACAATTTATTAAACAGGGTGGTTAATGCATGCTGCAGTACTCCATAAGATCTCAACACCAACTCCACTGTTATCCCGTCATGCCCCGGAGCCTTCCGCCTGCCCATCGCGTGTAGGCAAATGCTAATCTCCTCATCGGTGATAGCCTCAGAAACAGTCCCAATGTCAACCGCAGCCAGATCCCGTCTAACACGCCGATGGTACGACAACTCGCGAGCGGGGTCGTCATCTGTCAACAGTCCATGTAACAGAGCTTTCAAGACTTCATGTATATCTTCAATGATTACGCCATATACCTTTAAAGCGGATAAAGGAGTCTTCTTCCGTTCCTTTTTCATCGCCAAGCGATACACTATGCCCCATGGATCTTTATTTCCCAAGACTCTCGCTTAGCTGCACGAACCGAGGCAACGTAATTGTTTCTCAGCCGCCGATATTCTAAAATTGCGGCATTTCTGGCTTCGTTATCTTGAATGCACTGCGCCCTACGACGGCAGCGTCGGACCATCTGTTGTTCTTCCCGAAGCTCAGCCGACCACCATGATGTTGCGCGCTCGACTCCCGTGCTCCGCGGAATGACATTGCGGGCCGAACTCAGAATTAACTCTGTGAACGCAACTGCGGACTCTTCCACTTCCATGCCATCAACCTGCAGCTTCCATGTAGCCATCCGTCCTCGGAGTTTGGCTGTGTAGCTTTGCCAATCGACACCACGCAACAAAAATCGCCCTGGTTCAATTCCATTGATTCCCGTATTGTCCGCAAGTGCACAAAATGCCAAAACTTTATATTCTATTAGTCTGTCATCGCTGCTGAGTTTGTTCTTTACACACAAATTGTTTACCACAGCACGACCTAAGGATAGCGTCACATCGATATTTGTACCGCCGATCCTTCTTCCAATCGGTAAGTTACCTCGGTACGTGCACGGTATTCCAGCCATGTTTTCTACCCTAAGACCATATTGCATTACCACGTCTTCCACCTCTCGTCCCCTCTGGTCTGTCGCCAAACTATGCCACAGGTGAGACTTCGCATTCGCATCAGCACCTATTATGACATCATCATTACGAAACGTGTCTAGTATTTTTCTCCACCTGGTCAGATGTAATGCGGTGGGATCCACGTATTGGAAGTATGATGACAATACAACCACAAAAGCTCCTCCTCCGAAGAGACGCACACAGACATGATGACTGACCTATCACCAACTAAGACGGCATCAATGTGATTACGCACCAACATCGCCGATCTCACCGGGCTACCCACACAAAATTTCTTCCAGCCACGCCGAAAACATGTTATATTTCCGCCGACCGCGTTAGGCTCCTGTAAAAGTAACATATCCAACTGATGTTGCATCGCATAGTCCTCTAGCTCCAGATTGCAGCAATATGATGACTGCAAGTTCACCTGAGCAACCTTAAGCTCCACATCGTTCAAGTAGCAAAGTCCTGGCCCTCATATAAGCTGGGCACGTGCTATCCTTGCAGGAGTGTTGGGCTGGTTTCCTCATCCGTTTGCAATTGATACAGGTTGGTGAATCTTTTGCCTGCTTAGCGGGACAGCCCGCTAGGACATGTCCTTCCGCGCCACAATATGAGCAAATCTCTCTTTCCTTGCAATGGCGTGCCACGTGTCCCAGCCCACAACACTTGAAGCAGCGACTCACACGCACAAAGTCCCTCACCTTGCAGGCCTGGTAGTCGATGAACAATCTACCTTTTGCAAGAAAGTTCGCACGCAATTCCTGACTGCATTCTACTACAAGGTATACATTGGAGCTTTCCCGCTTCCCTGTCTTAAAGGAAATCTTAAAGTTTGCCTTGAAATCCGCCTCCGACAGATCAGTATTCTGTTCCCTAATCGCCGCCACTACTGCATTATCATCCAACGAACGTGGTACGTCATACACTATCAGCCGTGGGTTCATCTTCGGCGCAGCAACTGTCTTAATCGCATACTTTTGTTGTAAACCAGTCTTTATTTTCTCCTCAGTGTCACTATTTTCGGCTAAAATCCGCAGCCCTTTCGGGTTCTCCTTGATACCGATGATGTGCAATCGGTTATCTCGCGGTTTCAGCTCCTCAACCACAGCCTTTTTAAGGTTTGACACAGACAACTCCTCTTTCTGTAAGACAGTTAAAATTACCTTGTTTATAAGAAGGTTTTTCAATAAAAATTAATAATAAATTATGCAACTAAGGAAGATAAATCTCTTTTTCTTATTTTTCATTCTTTCATTAGGAAATTCGCAGTTTTAATATATTAATATATTTTATGTTAATATAAATTAATGTATTTTTTTAATATATATATAGATTTTTTAATATATTTTTTTTATATGTAAGCTGGAATACGATAAAAGGTTATCAGTAAAAATGTTAAGCATTTACATTTAATTCTACGAAATATCATACAAAATTATCAGTGTACTTATAGAATGGAGCCTTATTAATATTAATTAAACCTACTGAACTTTTATTTAATAATTGAATACATTTTTATTATGTTGATAAAATCATCGTACAATTAAATTAATTCTTTTTTTTTTAATTTATTTATTCTTTTTTATAAAAAAATTAATTATGTCTATTTCTTAAAATACTACATCTTAAAATGGTTTTATTTCTAACACTGTAATACTATTTCTACTGAAGAGGTATAGCTGTCGCCATGATCTTGAAGTTTGGACTACGATTACTGGTAGGGTGCCCGTTATCCAAAGTGAAAACATTCAGTTTAGGTTTCACGCGCAGAATCAAATTGATTTCTTGTAAATAAAACGACTTATTAGTTAATGTTACTGGATAGTTAAATATTTTATAACTTTGCTGTTTATAAATTATTAAATATTTTGTCATAAAAAAAAAATTAAATGTTATAAAAATGTAGGTCTATTTGTAACAAATTTAAATACGTAAGCAGACAAAAGCTAACTGATTAATTAACTAATTGTCTGACATACATAAACATAGTTTACACACGGACAAGTATTGTAACTCAGGAAATGAGTCACCTTACTTAGTATCATATTAAGAAATAATATAGTTAGCTATATTGTTTGGTATGTGCTCGTAGTTTTTCAATAAAGCTAAGCCAATGTAAAAAATAAATAATTACCTTTAAGCCTACGTTACTGAATGCTTGAGTATAATCCAATTACGTAGCTGACCTGTATTTGTTAATGGTTGTTAGGATTGTGGTGGATGATACCAAAACGGAACGTAATCTAGGCAGAACGAAAGGGTGAATTGTTATCAAATACAGACTGTTGTTCCTATGTGTTCGAGGTCTAGGATGACAGTATATGATGACCCTCAAAATCTGGGGGAGGAGGATTTTATCGGCGCTGTCCGGGCCCAGAACACCAAGTATAGTGACAATGAATTTCGTGCAAAATTCAAATTCATATTTCGCACAGGTAGGAGGGAATCGAGTTACGTTAACTATGTCGTAGAATGCGATAAGAAGTTACACAAAGCTTTAATGGAGAAAGGACGGGTATATCTAGATCTCCTTTACTGCAGGACTAAAGATTATATTAATGCTCGCAGATGTTTTCGGTGTTATTTTCCTGGACATGTGACTAAGGGTTGCACGTTCAAGGAGATTTATTCTTTTTGTGGCGAAGGGGGTCATCACGCAAGGATTGCAAAGTTAAGCTGCGAAGGCCGTTTGGCAGTGAGCCGGTGAGTCCGTGTTTCGACGGCAGGCCAGCGTATAAAGTATGTTCACTTTCAGAAGTACTTCGGAGTATTTCTTGATGAGAAACTGCAATTTAAGAATCACCTTCAATAGGTCGCGGAAAAGGCCTAGAAATGCCTTCTTCGGTATTCGATGTGTGGTCAATCCTGATTGGGATCTTACTTTTAAGACCATAAGCATCGTTTATAAAGGCGTGTGCGAGGCTATTATGCTATATGCGGCGTCTGTTTGGGCGGATAGAATAAAATATAAAAAAGTTATCGGGACATATTATTAAGGGCCCAACGCCTAATGTTTAAATCCTAAGAGTGTGAAAAGAGGAAAAGCGTTTGCTAGAAAAATTAGCCGAAAATTTGGCGGAGACTTCTTTCTCTACACCAATAAAATACGAACCTCTTGAAATGTCTGCAACGGGACTAAATGACTTTGACAAGTGTATGGTTAGATGGACTTAAAAATTTTATTTTGGCAAAAATTGGATGGTGTATTGTGATAAAATTAAGGAAGCAGAAACTGAATATATGCCAAAATCCTCATTTATGAGTCGTCTCAGAAATTCTAATATTTCTTGCGTAATGGATTGCATTCACCATCAATAATTAAATAGCTTTATTTTGTTCTAACACTTAAAAAAGTATTGCTGTAATTTCCGATTCCATTATTTAGTGTATTTAATCGTTATCTTTTGAGTATCTGTAAATAAAATAAAATACTAGCACTCAAAGATATTGCACAATTCCCAACTTAACATAAGCACGTCTATAATTCTTGTAACGTTTACCATTTTGAAAAATACATAACATATTTTTTCGCAGAAAGTAGACGGATATTAATTAAAATTTTACATAAGTTATATATTATACAGTTAAATCAAATTGAGATTAAAAATATAATAATGTTCAAAATATTAGCAACATACTGAGGTGATTAAAATTTCAAAAAAAATATGTTCAGCGATCTATCATAGGATTTTACGAAGGCCCATTGTTGTTAGGTAATTAATGTTATGCTAAAAGGTTAGCAGAATGATTCGAACTGCGGCTGTCGCTGCTGTGGGACCAAGCATCAAGATCCTTTGCGCCGTCTATACGTACTATATTTTTTATTTATTTTTATAACTGTACTCGATTTCTATCCTGCTGCAATACTATCTAATCTAGATAATATAATACACAACTTACAATCGTAATATTTAATTACTTAAAAATATAGCTAAAATTAAAATAAAAAGAAAAGCAAATAGAAAGGAAAAGAACATAGATAAAATAAGAAGATATATTGATTTCATAGAATTTAATTTTTTTAAATATTATTTGTATTTCAAAAAAAAACCTCTTTTTATTGATATAAATAATGAAAATTTGTTGTTAAAAAAGAGCTTTTTTTGTTAAAGGATAAGTTTACAGAAAATAATTTATTTTTAAGATGGAATTTAATTTTTGGGGATAATAAATCCAGACCAGGACTACAGTAATACTAATTTAGTGGATTACGACCTATTGTATACATCTTCACTTGAAGAAAATGGGATTTATTTGATATTGATCAATAGGAAGTTGAGAGGGTAAAGTGTAGTTTATTTTGTTTATTTATAATACTGTAGGAATGCGTGTTTCAGATTAAAAAATTTGTGCAATCACTTTATTAAGTTATTCCTTTTTAGTGTAATAACAACTTACATTTGAAGAGAGTAGCAGAAATAAATATGCAGGTTTGGAAGAAGTTTTCATGGTATAGTGAAAAGTTCAATAAATCTATAGAAGAATGAAATTTATATTGCATTAATTTCATAAGAATGATGAGAACTTTTAGTGATAGTTTAATTAATTATTTACAATTAGCAATGAAAAAGTGTGAAATGATGGTGAGATTGATGATATTTTTTTCTTGTTACTACATTGGTCCTTTTTTAACTATTTAAGAAAAGTTTATTTGTAGAATTATGTTGTTAGTACTGATAAAACTGAAGTTATAAGTGAACAGTTAGAGGCACATTGTTTTGAGAGAGTGAAGCATATCTACTTATATCTAGAAGGCGCTTAAGATGTAATAATTTATATTTAAATTTCTGAAATTTAGGTGCAAAGAACTTAACATTTATTTGAGTATTGAGACAATAATATCTTGTAATATATATAAATTAATTATAATTCAGTTATAATCCTTGTTTTTATAAAACAAGGATTGTTTTATAATAATTTTTTGTTTTACATTATTTTTAAAATTGATATCATTTGATGTAATTATTAACTTTTGTTTTTTTTTTTATTTATGTGCTGTATATATATACTTTGTACGAACAAATGTCTAAAATAAATAAACTTATTATTAGTTTTTAATGTTATGTACTATGATGATAATACTATGGAATAAATTACAGTAATAATTTCTTTGTGTAGGAATTAAGCATGTGAAATAAATATGTTATATACAAGTACATACAATGAGTATTTTAAACAGAATAGAAAAGAGGAATGCCTTTATTGATTCACCATAATACAGTGCAAATACGAATACATTAAAATGACCAAGGTCATTTTCAGAGTCAGTATACAATTCTATGATATTTACCATAGAATGCTAATAATAAATGAATAAATTCTGTAATGATAAACTCTAATTAAAGTTAAGATAATTCTCAAAATAAATAAGCATTATACAAGAAACCCTAACAAACAGAAATAATGATAATCAAACACTTGTGAATAAATTTGACAGACTTCTTATTAGGTTTCACTCCTCTCCTCTCACCAATTTGCATATTATTGTACCTAAATTTGAAGATAATTATGTAATGGGTTACAAGATTATACATTAATAACAGTTCAGAAACAAGATCTATTAGATGAATTGCAATTACCTATTTTAAACACAGATAGATGATAGATTGGTTGGTATAAGCATTTTTAGATAGATGGTAACAGTGCAAGAGGTAGTGGGTAATACTTTCATAAGTGATAACTGATAACATTTGTGTTTTTTTATTGTATGAAATCTTTTATTCTGAGATTATAGACTCTTTGAAAATGATCAGGTTAATTTTTTCTGAAACAAAATCAAACCACGTTGTTTTGCTTTGAAGAGTCAATAAATTTGCTTTGCTGATGGAATGATGTCAATAAAATGACAGGATACCTGCAGAATTACTGTGCAATGCAGGTGAGGAAGCGATAAATAGATTATATAAACTGGTGTGCAATATTTATAAAAAAAGGGGAAATTCCAACAGACTTCCAAAAGAGTGTTATTTTTATGATACCAAAGAAAGCAGGAGCAGATAAATGTGAAGAATACATAACAATTACCCTAGGTATTCATACATCAAAAATATTAACTAAAATTCTATACAGAAAAATTGAGAAGAGAGTGGAAGAAGTGTTAGGAGAAGAGCTACTTGGTTTCAGGAAAAGTATAGGGACAAGGGAAGCAATTTTAGCACTCAGGTTAATAGTAGAAGGAAGATTAAAGAAAAACAAACCAACATATTTGGCATTTAAGAACTTAGAAAAGGCATTTGATAATGTAGACTGGAATAAAATGTTCAGCATTTTAAAAAATTTAGGGTTCAGGTACAGATAGAAGAACAATTTCTAACATTTACAGGAACCAAACTGCAACAGTAAAAATGGAAGAACATAGGAACATAATGTAACGTGTACCATTTTGCTAACCTGTATGATGTCTGTAATCTTGTGTAAACGCAATTATGACTTCGGCACATTACAAACAATTGAGCTGACCCACAGGTGTTATAGTGTAGGTCATAAGGTTGTGTGTATATTTTTCTTTGTCAGATTTAGTTGTAAGACTCATTGTCTTACACATTTTCTGTTTCACAAAACATAGATGTAGAATAATGATAACAATAATGTATGTAATTCTGCTGTATTAACAAGATGTGTACCATCTTGTTAATTTGTATGATGTATGTTTTATTTGTAAGTATTCTCTGAATTATATGAAGGTAAACACTGTAGCACAATTTCTAAACAAGAATGAACCAGAGTGACAACCGCAAGAGGTTGGCATTGGATGTACACAGAGCAATAAACAGGAAGTGACGGTAGTCAATTTGTCATTTCCCTCTCAAGGAAGGATATTGAGGGTGCTTTACTGATAGGGTTCTGTATCTTAGTTCTAAGGGTAATCAGTTGTGTTAATAGTTATTGTATGTATCATGTGCAAATACAACAACAACATGTTACAAGCAGTTAAGCTGCACCCAAGAGTGTATTGGTGTAGCTAAGGATTGTTATAGTGTGTGTATATTCTTAAATTGTTGTTGATTTAGATGTAAGTATTATTACCACATATCCGGTATGTACCTTGTAAAATAAAATAGTGATATCACAATCTATGTGCAGACAGCAACAGTCAGTCATGTGTATATTCGTTTTGTATTTATTAGATGTAAAATATATTGCTAATTATATAGAAATATATTACTGTCATTTATAACGACACAACTTGTAGACAATATAAATACATGTGTAGGTTTCTCGTAAGAATTGTGACGACAGGAGTAGGGACCAGTACGTATACCCCCGTATAACAAGCTCTTTCCTTGATGTAACTAACCACGTGCATATCCCTCTCAGCACAACAAAATCTGCTGAGGCAACGGGCCACCGGAGCAAGCACGGTGGTATCTGTTCCTAAAAGAAGGGTGTTGTAGCTTTTATTAAAAAAAATTCAAGTCGTAAAAAGACGAAGTGTACTCGCCCCGTCACGCGGCGGGCGTGCAGGGCCAGGAAGACAGCCCGATTGCTGAGAAGGAAGGGTGCAAGGAAGAGTGTTCTGAATCGGGATACTTCCGAGGACGTATGGGGGCTCCTCGAGGATTCAGAGGGTTGCGCATGGCGGGGGGGAAGTGTGCAACGCATACTCGAATCCCGGTAGGGATATGCCGGGAATATCCCGGCATATATAGGATAGGTGTAGGGCCGGGAAGGGGTTGCTGCCCTGAGGAGGGATTTTTTTGCACGTTAGGAGAGGGGTCTCCTGGCGTACCAAAGAATCCAAGGACTCCGACAGGGGTGTCGGATAAGTCAGGGGAGACCCCGTTGGGGGAGTCCCAAGACAGAGAGGAGGCAGGTTTATCTGCTGCCACAACACTCTGCGGCGACTGCGTAATGTCTAACGGCGGGTCCAGTTGCCTCGGGGTATTAAAAGAGGTTGAGAGGAAAAAAAAGGTTAAAAGTAGTAAAATGTTATTTTTTACAGTTTTCAGTTAGGGTCTTTTTTTTCTTTTTTTTATAGCGATAGTGAAGGAATGCACTTAGGCACTTCCTGCAGGGTCTTCGCAGGGTGTGTCGGACTCGAAGCCAGGACGCTAGCCGTCCTGACCTAGCAAAGCTAA
>JAAAKQ030109159.1:0-14127 GCA_010016005.3 Zanna intricata
CTAAATAGGTTGTTTTTTCATACCTTTAATGTACAAAGTAGTGAAGCATGTTTAAGGCCAATTTATACATAAATTGTAACCTTTTCATTACTTTCAAATTATTACCGCCTAAAATGTTACTATTCCAGCAGTAAAAGTTACACGGTATTTAAATCTGAATGAATTGCTGTAGTCAAATATCTGAATCAATTTTTGTTGAATCTCTACAGTAAGACATAGTCTAACATTATCATGCAGGAACAACAAGCTGCCAATCAGGATTCAACATCTTGGATAGGTTGTCTTAATGTTTGCTAACAGTTAATGTAGTATCTAATTTTCTGTTTTGTGTAGAAAATAAACGTACATAACTTCCTTCACTGTCAAGAAACGTTATCCACAATCACGTCCAATGTACTCTGTTTCCTCTTTTGTTTGCCATTGTTCTGGACAACTTCATATGTATAGTAATGCCCTAGGTTTCATCACATGTAAGAATGCGATTAAAAAATGAGCCCAATCTATTTCATCCAACAATTTGGCTAATTTGAGTGCAAACAACAGCTTTCCATAATTCTTTTGGAAATGACAATAACGATCAATTACTCACTGTCATTTACTCACACTAAGTTCTTCCTATTATAAAACTAATTCTAAGACATGTTTAGTAGCAAGAGGATTTAAATATGGCTGCTAATACCCAAATCAATATTAACAGTGCGAATGTTTACTGAGAAGTAGTAACAAAAGCTCAGATAACATTAACTGAGCGTCACAAGTATATAAGACATATTATATATGAATAAAAAGAAACTTTAAATAAAATCATTCTTATGTCGATAGAATTTATTTACAATTTATAAATTTTAATACCATCATTATAATTACTACCATTATGATAAAAATGTAACAAGAGAGGCACTTTCCACATTAATAATATTTACAAAATAACATGCAAAGCCTTAAAAATATAATTCTACAATACATTATCAAAGATAAAAAAATTACATATACACTCATACATACATATATATATATAATACACACAAAGTATTATTATATATTAATTCAATAAATAATATTTGAGATATTTTTTTTTCATCAGTTTCAATTACAAAATTCTTATACTGCAGAATGATTACTCTCCAGATAAATTGTATGAGGCACAAATAATTCTATTCAATGGTGTTTTATCAATATCTGAGTGTTTAAAAAATGGAACAGTCATACATGACTCAACATGTTCTATAAATATCATTTTATCACAAATGATCATTTAATTTTTGAGACTTTAAGTTCTTTTTTATTTATAAAAGGTAAATAAAAAAAGAATGTCTATCTTAATCCATTCTTTGAAAACTAAATAGGCTCTCTTCTAACAAATACATACAAAAAAAATCTTTTAAATTAACAACCTTTATGCAAGACTCGATACTGTTATCACCCTTGAGAATAAGTGTAGTTAGTGTTCATTCAAATTGACATTTAGATCATCATCTTCCATTGCAATACAGATCCTACAATCAAAGTAGGAAAAAAATAAAAAAATAAATCACTTTTATTTGTTGATAATTAGAATATGCAGTTAGATTGATTCAAAATATTTCTAATGCAAATATCACGGCAATTAATAATTATTTTTAGGATTATTCAATCAACTGCTACTTTTGGCAAAATGTAGAAATTCACTTCTCAGTTTCTTAGGTCCAATAAGAAGCCTTAATTTGAGTAAGGAGATGTTAGAACAGATATGGCATCTTATATAGTTACAAAGGAAACAATAAATGCTGAAATAAAATCATCTAACAAAAATTAGTGATAAAATGCGGTAGTAGTTTATGTTAGTGGCCACTGAAGTAATAGGAGCTGCTAGATATTTCTTTAATGGCTCTTCAACTAGGATTTGTAGAAAAGAGAGAAGTATCAAGCTGCCTATACACAATTCATTCATGACTTGCAGCTATTAGCATTTTTTGGACTGCTATATTAGCAGCTATTTTGCTGCTAATAGCTGCAAGTAATACTAATAGCTGCAAGTCATGAATTCTACAAGAAAATTATATTTAAGTTCTCCCTATGGTTTTAAAGGATTTTCCAGAAATTGTAAATAAAGCAATTACATTCATATAAAAAGAAATGATATGATATGATAGTTATAGGAGACAATCAAAAGAACACCTCTATTGGTATAGGACTTGCAAAAGTACAGAATAATAAAAGTGATACAATTTGAAGCTAAAGATGAAGTAAAGGAGTCAATAGATCAACTGCAGATAAGATGGAAAAAGTAATTAAGGCTACAGGTTAAGGTGTGACCTGAAGATAAAAACAGCAGTTACTGTACAAAAAAATTAATAATTTTGTTTTAATTAATAATTTCACTGTACAATAATTCATTAATAGGAAAAAGAATATTTTGAAGGCTAATTAGAGATTTAATAAATACAAGCAATTGAAAATTACAATGTACATGATGATGAAAACGAAGATCATTAAAAACTTTAAAAATAAAAAAAAATTATGGTTAAAAAAAATGTATACTTATTATTAGAGTTAAAATTTAAGAGGGCAGAAATTGTTTATAAGATTTGCATAATGGGGCTCAAGATAGTTGTATTAGGAGCCAGAAAATTGACAGGATTTTTTAAACTATTTGATAAACCATATTTATAATTAAACATAAAAAAACCCAATTTCAGACTATGAGTATAAATACATAAAACTTATTGCTACTAAAAAATGTTACTGAAAATTAAAATATTTAATAATGAATGACTGATATATGATCACTGCAACAAAAATGATACAGTATGAATTATTATTTTTTTATTAGGAGTAAATAAAACTATCACAAAATAATAAAAAAAAAAATCAAATTAAAGGTAATAAATTTTTGTAACTTTTCATACTGTAATTTAACAATTCAGGTGTTGATGAATAGTGCTTTTATGATAATATCATTAGAACAGTCAACATTTAAACAGAACAATAAATATTAAAATATTTTATGTATGAACAATTCTTATTATATATGTGATGTTTGGGTGTTAATAGTTAACTTTGCTGTGTTCTGTTTACTTTATATTTTTAATATATATCAATTATTTTCTTGAGTAAAACAACTTCATAAAATACTGATATTTCTATGAGCAAAGATGGGGAAGTTAAGTACTAAAAAACAGAATTTAGATTCTGAATTCACGTTTCATATAAGGAATATGGTTTTTAAAAAGGAGATGAGGAAAAATAACAAATAAATAGCTTTATTTTAAATAATCATACTTTAGTAATGAGATACAAAAGATGGAAGTTTTTTTTTAACAAAATAAAGTCATCTGAGAGTGGAGATAAAGCTCAGGTCTTAGCAGCACTTGATTAAATTAAAAATTATTAATATCTATAATTTTAAACAAAACTACAAGTGAATAAATACTGTGTTGCAAAAGATAACTTCTTAAATTACTTCTTCATTAACACAAATACTATGTGAATTATATCATTTAATTTCTATTATTCATGGTAATACTAGCTGTTATCTTAACAAAATGTTAAAAATGAATATAGGAGCATTCTAAATTTATTTCATTATTTTTTTACTTATAAAATGATTCAATTTAATTACTTTTTTCATAATTTTACAAATTAATCAAATATTTCTATTCACATTAAATCAATTAAGTAATTTATTAATATAACTTTACATTAATTTGTTATTATTTTCATTAATAAATTGATATGAGCAGCATTATAAAATACACAAAATAAATTTTTATCTATAACTTCATGCCTATTATATGACAAGGGAATTTTGCTGGATAATATCCAGCCTGGTACCAGCTTATAAGAGAATACTATTCGCACATGACATTAATAAATGCACATCCATCGATTAATTTATCAAGCTTAGCTTAACTGTACTAAAGTACTCAAATGGGATTAGTGTTTTAACATGAGTAAGGTTCCTGAAAAAGTTTCTTCATATTTATATATAATAAAAAAATATATATTTCAAATAAAAATGCAGTGATGTATAACAAATTCATAATTGACAAATGCAAACAAATTTTCACAGGATAAAAATGAAATCGACTGACAATAAATAATACCAAGATAAAATATAAAATTATTTTTAAATCACAGTAAATCACACAACGCATTATATTAACATAAATCACATGACCGTTATAGTATTACGTCACAGTTTGTGACTACCTAAGTACATGTGTTAAGTTACCAATTTAATTATTAGTAACTTTTTATCTGGCAATAAGTTTTATTAAATTAAAACTAATTTTAATTTTAAAGCTGCATTAACAATAACAGTTATGATTTTTACATTTTTATATCGATTTAAACTTATATTGATTTTTAAATTAGATTATACAAAATCTAAAATAATCAGCAATACAGAATCAAAGATTTAAACTAATTTAAAATCAGTACTTGAATGTCAGCATACGATTACACACAAAAAAAAAAACTAATACACATTCATGCACAAAAAAATATACAGTTCCTTAAAATATCCTGATAACAAAAACACTGACATTCATCAGTTAACAGTTTCACATGAATACAACCTATAAAAATTAAGACTATTTTACTGATTCTTACGGCAAAATTTTACAAATACATATAATCTTATTACACTATTATCATAAAATAGCTACATTTTTTTTTTAAATTAATATAACGAGACAAGAGATGGCATATTTTTAAGAGGAGGATAAGATAAATAACCTGTTCATTTATATTTTTTAAATAAATAAAATCTAGGGCAATGTAAAAATAATTATAATAACATCTTATCCGTGTAATCATATATTAGTTCAGTTATTATGTTATATGAATCTTCTTATCATTACCATAATAGGCTATAAATATATTAATACATTTCTTTCTTTCTCTTTTTTATTATGTTAAGTGAAATTATTTTAAGTATCCAGAAACAATCAGTGTTTATTCTCTCCATTATCTGCAGCTGTCATAGCCGAACCATAAAATTTAGGCTGAAACAATAAATAAAAATTAAGTCACTTAAAATACATTCAATATGTAGAAAGCAGTACAAAAAATGTTAGTATACTTATGGTCTGAATGTATAAAATTAACTTGTATAAATATAATAAACTGAGATTAAAAAAAAGTACTTAACAATTAGTAAATTTGATTTCGCTGTGCGAGATGGCAATATTAAATTTTTTTTTTTTCAAAAACTTCAAATTTATAAATAAACTGATGAAAAAAAACATCATTAAAAAAAAAAGAAAAAATCTTAAAAATTACAGAAAGTCAACGCAACAATAGACCTACAACTTCACAGTACACAAAGCCAAATGAACTATGATGAACTTACACATTTCAAAGAATTCAGCATAACAAAAAACCCGCAAACATCAATCTTCAGACCTATGCTGCAAGGTGCAATTGGAAAATTTTAAGACTAGGCTTATAATTTCAAAATCGCAGGACTTACAGGCTATTGTGATGAATCTCCTTCAAAGGAGTGTCCTTCTGATTGAACTCACTAACTCCAACAGTGTTTCCATTGGTGGAAGCATTCCTGAAAATTTTCTTTAAGGGTATTAACGCATTTGCCAAGATATTTTCAACTGAATCAAATCGGTTCCTTTTAAGCAAAAATTTCAACTTAGAAAATAGGTAGAAGTCAGCAAGGGCTAAATCAGGAGTATAAGGAGTTTGGGGAAGCAAACAAATGTGGAATTTGACCAAAAATTTCATTAACGAGAATGCATAATGAGCCAGTGCTTTGTTGTGATAGAGGACCTAATTCTTGAATCACCAGAGTGCAAGTCTTCTGCACAAAAATGTGCAGATACTGAAGGATACTTTTAGTACTCCTGGTTGATTGTCTGCCTTGTAGGGGAAAATTAGTGATGAAAGAAACTCATAAAATCAAAGAAAACCATCAATATTGTCTTCACATTCAATTGACTTAGTCACACTTTTTAATTGTAGCAAACTTGGCCCATCCACTGCAATGATCGTGCCTTTTTTTCAGAGTCATAACCGTAAACCTGTGATTCGTCACCCGTGATTACTCTATTTAACAAATCTGGGGCAGTTTCAGCCAGATACAGTTCTTGGGACAGTTCAAGTCGAGTGTCTATCAGTCTGACAGTAAATCAGAATGAATTTCAAGGACACTAGGCATATTCAAATATTCAGTTAAAATTAATTGAATTGCATAGACATAAATTCAGTTCATCAGCTATCTCCGTAATTGTAAATCTAGAGTCAGGGCGCACTAAATCTCAAACTTTCACCATGTTACTGCTGATTTTTGAAGTAGAAGGCCAGCTGAACTAGGGGTCATCTCTGACTGAATCATCTTTAAATCTATTGTGAGCAGGTCAAATGTAAAAACATTTGACCTACTCACACATTTATCTTCAAAAGCTGTTTTTAGGAGATCATGAGTCTCAACGGCTCATTTCCAACTTTCAAATAAAATTTAACACAAACTTGTTATTTTTTCATTAATTTTGCAAAATCAATAACCACCGAGAACGGTAAATACGTCTTCACTCACCAGGATGCCACTATCCACTATCTACTGAACGAATATTTTGCACTGATCTTTTCAGGATGTTACAATGACAAAATAAGCTTTCCCTTCGATACCCATGAGCAAACCCACCTCCTATTGATGCAGTGGTACCACCACTTCCAATCACATCTCATGTATAAAATAAAAAAAGAGAATTTGATGAGTAAATTATTAAATAACACTACAATGCAGTAAATAGAGCACATTGAGTGCAAAACACACTCCACAAAGAATACACAGTAATCAATTGAAAAACAATATAAACTTTTCATATTTGGAATACGAGGTAGAGCTTCAGATACAATGAAACATCAGAGTAGTTAAGAAGGCACAGTTTTTTATTGAAACTCTTCAGTAAGAGTTTGGGAGAATGTTATCTTACAGAATTGAATTGCAGAATGCATAATAAAGATATTCTATGGGAAACATGTGCCTGTTCTTGATTTCAGTTCTTTTATTTTGCCAGAAAAAACACTGCAGTAAGTTTTTTTTTAAGCTGGATCAACCAGTATGGCTACAAACAAAACGCCAAAGCACGCAGTGAAATTTCACCCAATATTTGACTTTGGAGACCTATTCAAGCAGCTTATTAAATAGTGCTTTCACCAGTGGCATTCTATCCATACTTTACAGACTTCAATTTCTAGAATTCTACTTTGTGATGTATTACGTGTGACAAAACTATTAGCTTGTAAGGAATATTTAAGATCACTTTATCTAAGTCAGTATTATTATTATTTATTCACACTTACATGCTTACTGTTTCATTATATATTTTCATTAAGTTTCATTAATGAATATTTTCAGTAAGTATAGAGCAATTTATATTTACGTATATTAAGAATAGCACTCTTTATCTATTTAGCCTCCGGAACTGCCGAAATGTATTACTTCAGAGGATAAATCAGGATGATGAGTATTGAAATGTGAATGAAGTGTAGTCTTGTACAATTTCAGGTCAATTAAGAATAGTACTGGGTGTCCAAAAAAGAACTCCAGGTTTCAAGAACATATAGTTTTTATTTTGCAGCACTCACTCACTTGCATAAAACATATTGTTTTATGTGTGATCTTGAAGTAACAAAAAAAAAAAAATTAGTTTACACATTAACAGAAACTGTGTTAGATTGATGCAGATCCAAGAAGCCAGGCTTCGCTGTGGCATCATTACAAGAGAAAGCACAGTGCGATTACTGGTTTGCAGAAATAAAATATGTAGGGAAATGACTCTATATAGGCAAGACAATTGTAGAAATTCTCTAAGTGATAAATGCTACATAAGTGGTGTGAACAGTTTTTGAAATTTGGAGGCATTTTGAAAGCAAACTTGCCAGGTGAGCTAACACAAGTGTCAAACACACAAACTATTCTTTACAATAATTTGTAATATAAGCTGTTAACATTCTTAAAATCCAGTCAATGATATTTCTTGCAAGCAACTGAAAGTTTATGGTATAAACTGCAGCTAATCTGTGAGTGAAATTAAACCTAATGTTAAGTCCCAAAGATTTAATCTGTAATGTTTGTGTTAGACCTCATTATTGATCATGAAAATTACTTTCTCGGCATTTTATTTTCTGAAAAAATTTTATGTTCATGAAGTCTTGAACCACAATAATTCTCCAGAATGGGACTCAAAAAATATACATGAATTGGTGGCATTTATCCACAACTGGAAAAAGTGAATGTCTGGTGCAGCTACCACACATAATCAAATTTTTAAACCATTTTTTTCCGACCAGCAGACTATTATGGGAATAATGTTCTAGGCGCCCCTCCACATCAAGCAGAAGTAGTATGGATTGTGTTCAAAGACAGATAAACAAAAGGATAAACACAGTTGCACCCACTACTTGGCTATTGTGAAGTCCTGATTTTACACTGATGGATTTCTTCTTCTGAGGCTATGTAAAAGACATCGTATACCAAGAAAAAAATCCAGTCACTTGATCACCTGCACTAAAGAATAGCAGCAGCTGTGAAAATGATTCCTCCTGATGTGCTCACCAGATTGTGGAATGAGGTGGACAATCGGTTTGACAATTGCAGGACTGTAAACAGTGCTCATATTGAGTTATATATACATGAAGAGGTAAAAAACTAGACTTTGTACTTTGTTATAACTACAAACACAATTGTAATTTTAAACCTTATGTAATAACGTAAATTTAATTTAAAACTGTTTATTTTTTCTTGGACATAATGAAATAAAAAATACTGTTCTGCTAATATGTTTGATAAATAACACCTTTACCCCTGACTAAACTATCAGTAAACTTTCTGTTCTCATAGCAGACTTATGTTTAACATCATAAAACACTAAAACAATCCCTTACTTTGGTCCTTTAAAACATTATGTTATGTATTTATTCTTTTTTCATAACCAAAACAATTACTGAAAGAATGATCAACAAATTTATGATATACAAAAGACAGCTGACAACAGAAGTATCCAAATAATTTCTTTGTTTTCATTTCTGTAATAGTCTGTTAATTTTTGGTACTGATTATGTAACTCAACTACGGCTTAAAAATTAATATCTCATTATAAAGTTTTGTTTACAAAACAATATTTAAAAATGAAACTGATTTTTTCCTTCAAAATACTGTACTTGGTAATAATTTAATAACTAATTTGAGAAAAAAAAAACTATGTTTCACAGTTTTTATTACAGGGTTTAAGATTGTATAAAAAAAATAATAAATTACATATCTGTCAAAAAAATTTGTCATAAATCTTACTTTCAAAGTTGAAATTTTAATAAAATTTAAAAAGGTAACTATAAAATAAGTTTCAACTACAAAAAAAAAAATCATATGTTTTTAAAACTTCATTACAAACTAACAATATGTTGAGTGCTAAGTAGGAATCTTTTATCGTATTTTTATTATGCACATTACAGAAAACAGGGAGGTGGAAAGTAGAACATGTAAAAATTTGTGAATAAGCTAAACTTCAACTGGTGAAAGATGGAAATAAACACTGGACATACTATGATAGGTAGATGTAATAATTTATCTCATGAAATAGGATATAAAAGCAATTCTGTACGTGTTGAATAGTAATTACAAAAGTATAATTAATCACAAAAATTAAGTGTTATATCACTAGCACAGCTAATACTACAGAAGATAAAATAAAGAAAATGAGGAATTCTTAAAAACTATATATGCATTCATATAACCAAACAAATATTTTAGGTATTAATAAAAACATAAGAATGATAAGAAAATTACCAAAATGTTACACCACTGACGAAAACAAATCTATCTTAAAAGTAAAGCAAATGAATTTGAAGACACATGCATGTGCAAAAAACCACATACATGTCCTTTTTAAGAGTAAACGATATAAATTGAATCTAAACAAACATTTAAAGCAAATGGTAGATGTATTCTAGGTGGTATGATCCTGAAATGTGCTCCTTTTGGGAATGTAACACGATTGTTGAATATATGTTTCAGTTCGTTATAAATTTAGGGAGGATCTTATGTCAAAAATTAAAAGATTTGAGTGCAATGATCACTAGTTAGAATTACGCGTTGTCTAAAGAACTCACTGTTGATTACTTACATACGTTTTTTAGTGCAGTGTAAATTATTAAACAAAAGTATACTAAGCAATAGCCAGTAAAAAGTACATTCATTGATGCATATAAAACCAACCAAGATTGCAAAACCAAGAAACAATTTCAGCAAATGACTTTCATTAATTTCCTACAAAGCAATTAAGGCTGACAAAATTTTTTTTTAGGAAAACAGACACTTTATAATTTGCAAGCTCAGTGACAATTTTAATTTACAGAAGTGAGTAACATTTGAAATTAGTTTAAATTTTAGTGAAATATTTTTCAACATTTTTCTAACAATACAGACTAAGCACATACAGTTTTTTTTTCAAAAACTATGTGGGGGATTCAAATCATGAGCAAGAATGAGGAGAAAAAGAAATCAGGACTTTTTTAAAAGAGGAAGTAAGTTTTATAAATATCAATAAGAAAAGTTTAAATAATTGAATAAGAGAAAAAAGTAGCTTTCCAAAACTTACTTTCACCATAATCAAAGTTAATTTTTAATATTACAATTAAAATGTCATCAAAAAGTAAAAAGATAAATACATAATGCGAGATCAGAAATAGATTAATTTGAATATACTCCTTCCATTCTCTCTGTAAATTATTAGTCTAACCATTAAAATGCTTATTTTTGTTACATTACATTATGTACCACAGTCATGATTTTTTCACTCATGACTAACGATGTGGGATCCCATGAAAGCACTTTCATGAAAAATTAAGCTGGTATGTCTTATTTCAATATTCTGCACTAGGTCGTTTATTTAATATAATTTAACAGTACAGAGGAATAATATGAATCTTAAGTAAAACAATTACTTTCAGTAAAATAAATAAACAAACATACATCACTTCTTTTTTTTCCTGTTGCCAATATAGAAAGAAAGCTGCCAACTAAATGGTCACTTTTATTCACTTACTGCATTCTATATTATTCTGCTTTATGATTTGACAACTGATATCTAATGTTGTAACAGCCCTATTATTCAGAGTTAACATTTAATTTAAAGCAAAAATCTGCTGACTGCAGTAAACATAAATCTAAAATTCCAAGTTATGAAATAAAAATCTTTTGCCAAAATTGATGCCAATAAAAAATTGAGACTTTTCTTTAATAATTTAATAATTATATAGGTAACAAAAATTATAATACTGAACTAACTGAAATACAATACAATCATAAAATATGAGCCAAAAAATTTATGAACCTAGTATAAGAATTAAGACAGAAAAACAGGAATTAAATAAACAACAGGAAAAAAATTTGATAAAGAAATCTGAGCATTTAAATCTGAACTATTAGACATTACACTATAAAAATGTATAATAAAAATACTTTTTTCAGTAACTTCCTGTAAATTTCAAGAAAAAAGGAGCAAAAGAATTATGAAAAGTGCAAAATATAAATCAAAAGCACAAGGTTTAGGCAAAGGAAATTTTATAATAAATAAAGGTAACCAAAAAAATATCATTCAAACAGAAAAAATATCATATTTACACAGTAGGTCTGAAAGATTCCCGAACTAAATTTATGTAGTTTATACAAGTAGTGTAGCGTGACCTCTTACATAGTCAAGGAACTATGTAGTACAATGTCTGATGAGTGCGTGTACAAAATTTCAACACATTTCATCACTCCAGTCTCAAGTTATATTTGACCATATACAATGTGGTCATGTGACCTTGTGCGAGCTCACGACATGAAACAGAGAAGCACGATAAAATTTTGTTTTACTTCAAAAATTTTTCATTGAAACTTATTCAGTGATGAAGCTGCATCTCATACTACAACATACATGTGGTAAAAGTGGTTTAAGGGCAGTAGAGAGTCGTTGTTGGATGATGACAAACAAAACAGGAGGCCGTCAACAGCTGCTCACAACGAAAACATTGCAAAAGTGGGTGCAGTCCTGCTTGAACCTCATCTTACTTTTTGCAGCAATAGAGCTTTTACCTTTTTTACAGCAGAAGAGCTAAACATCGGTAAATACAAGGTATGTTCAATTCTAACATAAAAAATGAACCGCCGAAAGGTGTGCTCTCAATTTGTTTCACATTTCTTGACCAAAGAAAAAAAACAGGTGCATCTTTCTTGCACTCAAGACATTGTTGAAACTACCAATAGCGACCCAAATTTTTGGTAAATAACTGGGGATGAAAGCTGTTGCTTCATGTATAATCTGCAAACTAAGCATCAATCCGCTGCTTGGTTGAGACCTGGAGCATAAAGACCGGCAAAAGTCTGGCAGCAAAAATCAAGAGTAAAAATGATGTTGATTGAATTCTTCGACTTAAAGGGAATGATTCATCATGAATATGTCCGAACTGGTCAAACCGTGAATTCTAAATTCTAATTGGAAGTAATGAAACGCCTGATGTGTTACATTAACAGAATCTGGGATCCAGGCAGTTGGACAGGCAGTTTGCACAATGCTCCGGCACACATGGCAACAGTTTAACTCATTATTATGCTGAAAATCAAATCACCATCTTATCCCACCCACTGTATTCACCTAATTTGGCTTCAGCAGATTATTTTCTGTTCCTGAAACTTAAGTTGAAGACTTAAAAGGCTGCTTTATCGACAACATTCGGCCATCCAAAGGGCTTGCATCGAATAGTTGAAGGCAATCCCACAAAGTAATCTCTCCAGAGCGTTTGACAGGCTCTACCGCTGCTGCAACAAGTGTATAACTAGAGAAGGATTCTTTGTAGAGGGCTGATGTGAGTAAATTCATTTATCTTTAAATATCTGTTTTTATTTAATTTAGTTCAGGAACTTTTCAAACATACTGTGTATATTGTTTTGTATCACACAACTCACAACTAGCAACAAAATTAAGATTAATAAAATAAAAAAGACAAAAATTCTTCACATAAAAATGATTAGAATTATATTTGGACCTATTAAAATTAAAAAAAAAAAATTTAAAGGAACAATAAAGTGCATGCAAAATATAAAATTTAAATGTAATCTAATTACAATAAACATCATGCATATAGGTATCTGTTTTCCTAACTCTTAGAAATAAGCAACTATGTACACTCAAAAATTTTATTTAGAAAAATAATTGTTCATAAATCAATTATTTAGATCATAGTGGCAATGAATGTTAAAAGTAATGTGATATGTAAAAAGTAATGCTTTTAGTTAGTTAATTAAAACTCAACATGCTTGTAGACAAAAAAAAAAAGCATCACTTCAAAATCAATTTTAACTTTATACATACAAAAGAAGATAATAAACTCTACCAACAAATCAAATATAACAATCAAATGAAGTTGAACCCGGATCAATAAAAAACATCAAACACAGAATGTGTTTACAAGCATTACACAACTGTAGACCGAAGATGCTTCCATTTTAATGAATCTGCTTTCATCTTATGGTGACGTTCATTCACTGAATCGTCAGTGTCAGTCTGAATGTTACAAGAATAAAATAAAAAGAAAAAAGTTAGAAGAACACATTTTGTAGTCATTACAGATAAAAATATTATTTCATTTCATACCATTAAAAAAAATATTTGACTACTTAATCAAACTATCTGACAGTAGAAAAAGATAATTATCAGTTTTTAAATATTATGACCGGTAATAGATTATTTGATAAGTTCTATTTAACTGATGATTGATCCATGAATTAAAAAAAAAAAAAATTTTTTTATATAAATTGAAGGTTTACATTAAGCTTACATTGTAGCATTTCCAACCATAAGTGATTTTTGTTAACATTAATTAATTTTAACAATTGTACAATAATAGAGCAAAATAAATATTTTTCAATTACTACTTCAGAAAATAAAAATAATACAATATACTGTTCAAGAGTATAAGTTTTACCACTTTCTCACTAAATTCAGTAGCTCACCAGTAACAATTTTAATTTAAAACTTTCAGTGCCAGTTCAAATACTTTGAAATCATTAAAAAATCCAAACTGAATTTTTAACATAATTTAATTTATGTAAAAAAAAAATATTTGCTTGGTTTAAAACAAAAT
>JAAAKQ030109170.1:3473-14127 GCA_010016005.3 Zanna intricata
AAAAAAATCAAAAAAAATCAGAAGTTATTAGTGAAATATTTGAAGTACTTTTAGAAATGTATATATGTAATTTAATAGAATATCAGGAAGTTAGTTATTAAGTATCCATATCAGATTTTTTATGGAGAACATGAAAAAATTGTTAATTTTTAAAAAATTATATTTATTTATTTTTTTTACCTCTGAAACCACCGTTACGTATTTTTACATCAGAGGGTTTTTATTACCCACCGGGGTGATCTAGTGGTCAACGCGACATCGCAAGTCAGTTGATTTCGAAGTCGAGAGTTCTAAGGTTCAAATCCTAGTAACAGTAGTTATTTTTATACGGTTTTGAATACTATATCGTGGATACCGGTGCTCTTTGGTGGTTGGGTTTAAATTAACCTCACTTCTCAGGAGCGGTCGACCTGAGACTGTACAAGACTACACTTCATATATATCATGCTCATTCATCCTTTGAAGTAGTACCTTAGGTAGTTACGGAGGCTAAACAAAAAAGAAGAAGAATCTGACCGGGATTCGAACCCAGGACCTCCGGATGAAAGACTGAGACGCTACCACTCGTGCCACGGAGGCTGGCGCGAGTGGTTGTTATTAGTTTTGGATTATTATAACCTAATAGAATTTAAAACGATATCATTATAATATTTAAAGTAATTTCATTTAAATTTGCAGTAATTAGATCTCAAAAACGATTAGCAGCAGAATGTCTAAATTTTGAATTTAGGACTGTTGGAACATTTATTTGAGCACCTCCAGTTCTTATTGCAATCGATTGAATCAAAAGTCTCCAAAAAGCCCAAATCCCAAAAAATTTGTATTTTGGACTTTATCTTAACTGCAATAATAAGCTCTCATTGAAAGCTTTTCAGCAATATATCATACTTGATACATGTTTTCACTGGTTCTAGAGTTATAGCCAAATAAAATTTTAATTAATGAAACATTTGTATTTTACAAGGGAAAGTACATGGCTTCGAATCAGACTTCATCTACTTTTTTCTTGTTTCTTTTTTTTTTATTTAAATATTTCGATTTATTAATAATTATTAACTCGTGATTTAAAAAAAAATTACAATAAATAATTATTCAATAACAACAATAAAAATGTAAAAAAAAATATTAAAAAATCAGAAGTTATTAGTGAAATAAAAAGTTTTATGTACTTTTAAAAATGTGTAAACATTTAATTGCACATGTAATTGCCGGCCGTCGTGGTACGAGTGGTAGCGTCTTGGCCTTTCATCCGGAGATCCAGGGTTCGAATCCCGGTCAGGCATGGCATTTTCACACATGCTACAAATCATTCATCTCCATCCTCTGAAGAAATACCTAACAGTGGACCTGGAGATTAAAAAAAAAAAAAAATTAATTGGCATTATTACATATGTGTTTATGTAATAGATTTGGTGTAACATCTGATTATTTAATATTTATTGAAAAATACAATTTAGAATCGTATTTTTTCTGTTGGATTTTCATGCAACGAAGTCATATACTGTCCACATCAGATGATTTATTTTACTTTAGAAGTTCTTAATCTGTTGGTCCCGTTGTAATAGCCGTTCCAGATAAATTACGACCGTAATTTTTCTAAAATAACTTTTAAATTCATTTCAAATAATGTGCAAAAATAATTTTCAGGAAAAAATTTAGTATTATTTTATATTTGAGATTGACTTCAGAAGTTAAAGCATAGTCGATTGTTGTAGTATGTTTAGTTGTCTGCAGTCTTATTCTTAAAGTTCTTCAGGGAGTGTATTCCTGAATTAATTGATTCCCAACGACCAGAATATAAAAATATAAAATCTTATGTATAAAAAATCACACACACTGAAGAAAATTAAAAGTTATTATAATGTTACTGAATTTGAATTGGGATTTTGCTATATTAAATGCAAAATAATTAATTGTAATAAGTTATTACAAATAAATTTCCTTCCTACCATTAATGTTGCCTATAAATTTTAGTAAATCTATGTGTTTGGTAACACATAGATGCACTTAAAAAAAATTTCAAAACAAGCAGTAGATATTAATTCTGTCCCAGATTAAGAACTAATCTTCAATTATCTGTATATATAGAGTGTTCCAGAACATATTAGCCAAACGACTGGAACTGATTCAGGACACAAAATGAGGAAAAATTTTCATATCGACATACAGAGCAATCACTCAGAAATATTATTAGCTTACATCAAAAATTAATTTAAACGTCAGGAAAATATTTCTTAAAGTACATGTTTGGGGCGCAGCTTTATATGGAAATGAAACTTGAACGATCGGAATATCTGAGAAGGAAAGATTAAAAGCTTTTTAAATGTGCTGTTACAGGAGAATGTTAAAAATCAGATGGGTGTTTAAAGTGACAAAAGGAAAGGTGTTTCGGCAAATCGATGAAAAATAAAGAATTTGGAAAAATATAGTTAAAAGAAGAGATAAAACTTATAGCCCACGTATTAATGTATCCTGGAATAGTAGTTTTGATATTGGAGGGATAGGTAGATGGAAAAATTGTGCAGGCTGGCAAAGGATGAAATATTTAAAACGAATTGTTAGGGATATAGGATGTAGGAGGTATACTGAAATGAAAACGACTGGTACTACATAGGGAATCTTGGAGAGCTGCATCAAATCAGTCAAATGACTAAAGACAAAAAAAAAATCGACATAAGTTCTATTTTGCTTTGTTTTCCCTTCTGGACGCCATTTAGTGATTTTCAATAACAAAATATTATTTCTCAGGAAATAATAAACCTACTTTAATTAAATTTGGCATATCTAAGACTAGTGTCTTGTTCTATAAAATAAAAAATTATGAAAACTCACCTCTAAAAATTTCAAAATGGCGGCCATATTAATTTGTTAATCTTCAGCATCTTTGTAATTATGATTATAAAATTTATTCAGCATAAAGATTCGTTGACAAACAGTCGAGTTATTACAAACAGTTAACCCGGCAGTAAGTTTCCGCATCATAATGCAAGGTAATCATTTTTGTCAATTTATTATTATTATTAATAATTTTTATCACAATTAATGAAGAAAATAGAAACAGGCAACAAATTATCACTCATAATTTGCCAAATTTAAGAAATTTATCAAATTTTACCAAAGTGTTAAATTTACCAAATTTAATAAAAATAGGTTTACCCGTTTTTTGTTGTTGTTGAAAAATGACAAAATGGCATCTAGAAGGAAAACAAAGCAAAATAGGACTTATATCGTTATGAACGTGCTCATTTTGTATCCTGCATCAGTTTCTGAGGTTCGGGTAATACGTCCCGGAACACTCTATATAGATTTAGCATATGTCTATGCTAAACTTATACCTCCGCCTTTCAACAAGTTAAGAAAAACTTTAAATTTACTCAATACGACAGTGGTTGCACGAGGAAAAAGTTTCACATGTTTAGATTACAAGCCCCATTTTCTTAAAATTCTAGCAAAAGTTTGGTCATCCCAGGCTTTGAGGGTTGCTCATATCAAAAATTGTTTCAGACAAACGTTTTAGGCAATGTTTAGAGGACTAACTACCACTTTAAACCGATTCGACATAGTATCTATTAAAGAAGAAGATTATTTTTTGTCATCGAATCCCAATTTTTTCCACTCTGTGGGCCAGTGGTTGGTAATATCAAAAAACTTTAATTAGATGAGTATTAGGTCTTTATCCAAAGATTAGTTGCAACCTAAATCGAATTCGATATTTTACTTAATAAGAAAGTTATAGCGATATTTTTTGTGAAAAAACCTCCCCATTTCCACCCACGTAGTCCGACTTTTCCATTAATGAACTCGACCGAGATTTTGGGTTGTTATATTTTATGTATCAATTTAAAAGTGCAAAGGCGCAAAATTACGGAACTTATCGTGTTCTCAAGAAAGTAAAAAATATGTATGTATAAACTTTTGAACTAACGGTGGTTTTGGTGTCTGGGGGATGTGAAACGCAACGAAACTTCGAAATTTTCCGGAAGTCAAATCAAGGTACCCATCTAGGGGATGTGAAACGCAAAGATACGTCGAAAACTCCGGAAGTCGAATCACTGTATCCATTAAAATAGGTAGCTTTCTTATGAAATCTACCTAAAAATGCGCGTTAGTACGTAGAATGCTGAAAAGAATAAACATAGACTATATTACATTTTGTAGGCTTAACATATTACTTTAGAGGATGATATGTATGAATGTGAATGAAGTATAGTCTTGTATAATCACACGTTAACCACTCCCGAGAATTGTGATTAATTGAAACCCAACCACCATAGAACACCGGTATCCAAGATCTAGTATTGAAAACTGTATAAAATTAACTACTCTCTTTACTAGGATTTGTACCTTAGAACTCTCGACTTCGAAATCGGCTGATTTGCGATGTCGCGTTAATCACTAGACCAGTCCGGTGGGTCTTATCCTTTAGCCTATATGACATTTCTTATTAAATCACTTTATCATCCTACTGTATTTAAAATCTTTATCATTATATTGCATAAAATTACAGTTATATTGCATAGAAATTTGTCATTTCTTTTTACAATACTGCATATGAGTCCATTTATGACAATGGCAAAATGTGATATGTTAAGTTAAATTCATTTCATTAATTACAACAAATAGTTTATAGCGTACAATGTTGCCAGGTAATGCTGAGTGGTTTCATGACAATTATACCTCTCAGAAACAGTCAATACTAATTTTCTTTAAAGTTCACATTCTATATTTTTTCAATTCTTTTATACAGTATTATCATCTTTCCAACAAACAAGTTGTTAAATGACCACTAGAAATAACTTTAATAAAATTAATTTAGGCCTTTACTTAGTATCTTTTTGTCAATATTTACAAGCGTTTATTTGTTCTTAATAAAATAACTCAATTACTCATGTTTATTTGATAAAGCATACCTATATGCTTGATATTTTTAGAATGTCAGTAAATAAAATTAAAATATAACAATAAACAATCCGGAAATAAACATACTTTGAATAATATAACATAAAAATAAAGTAAGTATTACTGTTAGTTAAGTATTCACACAAACTTTAACGTGATATTATAGTTATAATAAGAATTTTAGTGATCTGCAACCTAACACGTGCTTAAGTTAATTAGCGTAGTTTTTGTGATCAAGTGCTTGGAATTAAGTTAAAACTTTATGTAGTATAGTATAAAAAATATGTGCTTTTAGGAGGGAACGCATAGTTTCCTACATTAGCAGTTCTACCAACTGTGTTCTTAACCTATGTTAAATCCACGCAGCGATAAAAGCCAAAAAGAGGCAGTGCGTCCTAGTGGATGAAAATGACATAAACTTGGTAGTTTAGTCCTAGTAACTTTAATAGTTAAAATATCAGACCAGTGACAATTATTACATTAACTATTACCGATAGTGAATTTTACTAGTACTTATATAAGATATTAATTAATTTAATTTTAATTGTCAACGGCGGGCAATTCTTTTTGCCTGCCCGTATAATTAAAGGTCAATTCAAATCAGACCGTGAGGACTTTCGGAATCCTCCTGCTTTTCCCAAATCTGCCAAGGGTTTTCCAAATCTACTGGAAATTTTTTCGGACCCGAAAAAAATTGTTCTAAGGTGTCTCAGAAGTTACCTATACATCGCAGAACCATCATGGAAGCGGAATCTATCCTCAGCGACACTGACTACCAGGATGCCTCCCAGGAGCTTCCTGGACCCTGCTACACACAGAAGAAGAAGGAAATAAAGGTATCAAACGAAGAAGGAAACTTAGCAGCGACACAGAGAACTGGGATGAGGATACCCTCGACTCCCTGCTGACAGCGATACTTAAGTTAAAGAACACAACCGACAAATCAAGACAAAAACCTAAAAGACAAATCAAGGATAATATAGAGATAGTAGTGAAACTGGAGTAAGAAATCAGAAGGGAGCAGCGTGAGGCGTTGGAACGCCCACAAACCATTGAAGTGTCTACTGTAACACAAACAGAAGAAGTCAAGAAACCGGCATAACAAACATACTGAAAAACGGAACTGTTGACGACTTAAAGGGAGTGCTGCCCAAAAAATTGCAAACAACCCTGTATAAAAATATGAAGATAATTCATGGCCCACCGAAAGAAGTGGAAAAGGGCTTACATGTGTTTGTAGTCGACACTAAAGGCGAAGTGAAAGACAAAATGACTGACTACGTAACGAGAGTGGTGCCAGCAACGAAACGCCTTTTGCAAGGCGGCAAACTCGTCCCTGGAAAAGTTGTACAACACACCTTGGCGACCAAATTCGTCGGGGAAGAAGACGTAAACAAAATAAATAGAAACTTTCTGGTATCTATTGAAGGAGGAGGAACTGGGACAGTGGATCACCTGTTGCAGGCCTTCAAGACGATCCAGAATATCAACAAAATGTATTTCACGTTGGTTATTGGTGATGACCAAACTGGAGAGCACGACTGCAAGGTTGCTGAATACTGGCCCCAGCAAGAACAAAAAGTGATATCAATACATCAAATGGAAAAGAAAGTGAGACTCGCTCCAGGATAATCGAGAGCCACAACGGTGGTCCTCCGGAAGGATGGTGCATCATACGTTGATGTCCTGCGACAGATAAAGACGACGGTAGGAAACGAGCTAGCAGAAGATATTGCATCTGTAAGAAAAGGGCGCGGGGAAGCAGTGGAAATAAGGCTGAAAAACGGTGAACACACTGCCCCGGCCTTAAAAAAGAAACTGTCGGAAAACGGTTTCTTTTTTAGAAAGAAACTGGAACCCGGCAACGTGCTCCGTGGCCATCTAAATAAAGGGCCTGGACTCTGAGGTAAATAAAGAGAAAATAATCCAGGCTATTGACAAAAGACTGGAAACCACAACCAAGACCAGGGCCACATCACTGCGTCTTGCGTACGGTAGTACGTAAAACGCTACAGCGATCCTGCCTGCATGGATGCGCGTACCCTGACCTCCTCCGGAACGATACTGGTAGGATGGCAATCCTGCCAGATCGAAATTCTAACACAGGATGCTCACTGCTTCAAATGCTGGGGCAGTGGACATGTAGCGACCAATTGTCGTGGGTCTAACCGCACGTAATTCTGTTATAACTGTGGAGCACATGGGCACAAGAGGATGGATGACCTGCGAAGCCCCCTCGAAGTGCATATACTGCGGAACGGGTGGACATTGAACTGCTAGTAGAATGTGCCCCAAAAACAACAATGAAAGTATTACAAATTAATGCAAACAGAAGCAGGGCGGCCATGATCTGTCATGGACACCCGCAATAACGACGGAGGTGGACTTTGTAATAGTGGCAAAGCCCAACCGAAGGGTGGTGGCAAGAAGTATCTGGCTTGTCGACACAGAAGGTGATGCAACGATAGGATTGACATTCAATAGATATGCAATAGTGAACGAGGTGGGGGATTCATGGCGGCTGAGCTAACTGAATACGTTCTGATCAGCGCCTACGTGTCCTCCAGCTCTACCCAAGAGAAAGTCACGGAATTCGTAGATGACTTAGAGGAGTATTTACGAGACTGTAGGAAGAAAGTCATACTTGCCGGAGATTTTAATGCAGAATGCGTTGAGCTGGGCGGACTCAGGTCCACGAGTAGGGGATATGAACTAGCCACGATGGCCGCAGCACTAGGTCTGGTGCATCTAAACACATCAGTGCCAACTTATGAAGCACGCGGTGCCAGGTCCGTACTGGATCTAACCATTGTGTCGGAAGAAATGGTACCGACAGTCGAGAGCTGGGAGGTCAGAGACACCGAATATGCAAGTGACCATAGAGCAATCATGTTCGTTGTCACCGACAACAGAATCACACGGCAGACAGGTGCCTGGTGCAGGAGACCATCGGAATCACAACAAATAGAAATTGTGGACGTGACTGTGGAAGAGGTCGAGGGGAATCAATCACCAACAGCGGAAGCACTGTCAGCTGCCCTGACAGACAAATGCAGAAGGTCAATGCAACGGCTACGTGGAGGACGGAAATTGGTGGTCAGCCGAAAACGCCGACATCAGAAACACAACGAATGCTGCGCGAAGACGACTCACGAGGGCCAGAAGAAACAGAAATATCAGATCTAAGACCCTATCAGAACTGGAGTTAGAACTCAAAGCCACGAAGAGACGGCTAGAAGACGCGATTCGGCTGGCCAAGTCCCGAGTATGGGACAGATTGTTGCAGATCTGGACGCCGACGCCTGGGGGAAGGCGTACCATTTTATAATGAAGAAGTTTGGTCGACGCTTCCTCAGGCTGTCGCGCGGACAGACCCAACGGGCTGTGCTTTCGTTGTTTACAGTCATCGAGGAGGACTAGACAGAGTTGGAAGGTGGCCATGCGCGTCGATTCTCAGTTGACGAGCTTCGGTGTGGGGCAGTATAGATGAACAGTAAGAAAAGCCCGGGACCGGACGAGGTCCCAGTGACGATCAATCAGCGACTTGTTGAACGACATCCCTGCACCGTCCTGAACGTCATTAATGAACAATGGTCGCAGGGAGCCTTCACGCAATGCTGGAAAGAAGCGAGTGTGATGCTTCTCCCCAAGTAGAGGCTCCCACTTGGGGAGGAAATGAAATTCCGCCCCATCTGCCTCATAAATGTGATTGGGAAGGTGTATGAGCGGATGGTGGCGGAAAGATTAAAAGAAGAACTAAGAATGCAGATGGACTGTCCCCGCGTCAATTCGAATTTAGAAAGGGACGATCCACGCTGGGTGCGTAGTAGACTGGGTAAAACACACTGTCGCTGGAACACGGAGAACTAGACAGATCCCACTGGTAGTCCTACTTGACATCCAGAACGCCTTTAATAGCGTCCCCTAGAAGGTCATCATTGAAGAACTCAAAGTCGAGGAATAAGTGCTTCCGTGCTGTCAGTTATCAACAGCTATTTGCATGATCGACTGATATGCACTGAAACGGAAGAAGGGAAGGAGTCCTTCAACATGAACGGGGGAGTACCTCATCACCCTCCACCCAAACAAGGTGATTGACAAGGCTGGGGAGGTCCTAACAAACCTCTCCATGATCGTGACCAAGAAGAAAGGACCTCGGGCAGGAAAACAAAGGTTATCCTGTCCATAATACACTCCATAGTGCTATACGTGGTGCCGATATGGAGCGAGGCGTTGGAAGTGGGACGGAATAGGCAAAAACTAGCTTCACTCCAGTGCCGGGCCATACTCCGGATAATATCGGCTCATGCAACAGTGTCCGGCGTAGCTGTGGAAGTGCTGGCAGGGGTACCGGCGATTCACTTGCGAGCCATGGAACTAACGAGAGTGCATGAAGGCATGCCCAAAAAAGAGGCAAGGGATAGAAAAACCGAGGACTGGCAAGCCGAATGGGACGCGGCTGAACTAGAAGGCTTATCCCCAACCTACATGTATGGCTTCGGAGGGAGTTCAACGGGATGAATTTTCACTTCTCCCAATTCTTCTCTGGCCATGTGGAGTTTGCCTTCTACCTTCACAGATTCAGGAGGGCCACTCTTGCATGCCAGTACTGTGAGGAAGTGGACACGACGGAGCATGTATTCTTCCACTGCAGAAGGATGGTGGTAGCCAGGCAATTGAGAGGACTCGCATGGCTGACACCGGATAACGTGGTGGATTACATGCTTCATAGCAGAAGACAATGACAATGGTCAGAGGTGAAGGACCTCGTGATATATATCATGACTACTAAGACCAGGGAAGCAGCTGTATGGGGCGCAGAGTAAGCGTACAACCATAAGGTGTATATTTAATGTATTTCATGACGAGATGTTAATAAAAATAGCAGGTAAATAGCAATGTTAATAAAATAGTAGGTAAATAGCTAATGTTGTTAGGGTGCAGGCAGGATTGCTGCTTGTTAGGATATAAGCAACACTTGTTAGAGGATGTATTAGGAAGTAATGTTTACAGGATGAAAAAAAAATACGGGGGAACAAACAGGACGAAACGTGGCGACGGCTAGGGCATGGGAGGCAGTCTGCAGAGGATACCTTGGTCCAGTACACACGCAAGAGTGTACTGGGTCGGGATACTTCCGGTGAACCATTCGGGCCCCTCTTAGATTTGATAGGTAGCTAACGGGTGAGGGAGGGACACTCGCGCATTTTTCAATGCGCATGCCGTCCCTATACGTCAGGTGTAGGGCGGGACGGTTAACCTCTTAGAGGAGGAACGTGTCGGCTTCCCACAAGCGGGAAGTCGCCGCCTCCCTCTAACGATCCCAAGACGACCACGAAGGGGGGCTCCGCTGCAGGAGCCCAAGCAGGAAGGGCAACTGATAGTTTAATCTGCTGCGACCTCCAGGGCTGGCCGATGACATGTCGAGAGGCGATTCCAGCCGCCCCTAGAAAGACGGTGAGGGAGGTTTAGTCGGTAGGGGTGGGAGTAACACTGTTTCATGGCCGCTACAGCTAAATCAAAAATGTCAGTGCCCATTTAGCTTTGCTAGGTCAGGGCGATAGCGTCCTTGCTTCGAGCCCGACACATCCTGCAAAGACCCTGCAGGAAGTGCGGAAATGTATTCCTTCATTGCCGTTCAAAAAAAAGAAAAGAGAAAAGTATTACTGTTACACCAAACGAGAAGTAACTTGGTGATTTTTTAACACATTTCGGCAACAGTACATTTTGAAAGTAAAAATGTAAATACTTTTAA
>JAAAKQ030109192.1:0-11002 GCA_010016005.3 Zanna intricata
GTGACTGCCTTTTAGGTTTGCGCTGCTTTGCTGGAGCGTCGGTAGGAATATCAGGCTTGGCATCGCCGGGGTGGTTTCGTTTGTGCGGACGACCTTGGTGGTGTTGTGTCTGATGTGGGCTATGATGTGGCGAGAAGAGAATGTCACGTGAACTTGGTTCTTTAGGAGGTATTAGCCTCCGTTCTGACCCTTTGTGAATGCATGTGGCATGTATAATGTTGTAGGTCAAAATGTCGATGCTGCGAGCAGCGTTTTGAGTGGGAATTTGATTTCCAGTCGATTTAATCGTTGCGCGTATGGCATTCAAAGTCACATAGGTATTTAGATTGATCTAGAGTAGGCGCGAGGTTTCCCGCTTCCGCGCTGCGGTTATATAGTTTTAGGGCCACGTGTAGGTCGTCCTAAGCCTACGGCGAGGGCGTTTGCTGCTGAGGTATTTTACTCTGATGGTAAATGTCGACCGCGGCATTTGCATCTGGGGCATTCCACTGAGGCCTGGCCGATGACTGAGATATGTCAGTACGAAGGTCAATACGACGACTCCCGGTAAAGCCCCTCAGGGCTAGGAACGGGAGTGGTGTGGCGACCGGAATCGTCACTTGGTGAGTGTCTTCCCCTACGGGGGTTGGGATGTATGTTGTGTTTCACAGTGATATTAGTATTTTGCCATATTTTCAAAAGTTTTTTTTTTATAATAAAGTGATTTTTCTCATTTATATTTGTTACATGGCTTCTGCAAAAGTTTGTGGATGTTCAAAACACCCAGACAATTTTTGTTATGTCAGTTGTAAATTTACGCCTAACTCTCAAAGAAATACTATTTCTGAATTGATAAAAACAGCTTATAAATTTTATTTTGATTGTGCACTTTGGTATCAAGATAAAATTTGGGCACCTTACATTATTTGCATATTGTACTCTGTAACTTGTGACTGAATGGTTCAGAGGGAAACAATAAGTCATGCCATTTACTGTACCAGTGGTTTGATATGAACCCAAGGACCACTTCACAGACTGCTACTTTTTTTTTGAAAATATATTTGGATTTTCATTAAAAATAGAAAGTTCATAAAATATGCAGCTCTAAAGCCAGTACTACACAGAGAGGAGTTACCTGTATCACCATGAAATTTGACATTGTTTGAAGAACTATCTGAAAATGAAGCAGATGTAAAGGAATTTCTTCTTTTACCCAATGAAAAATCTCATTTAATTCAACAACATGAACTTAATGATTTAGTTTGTGATTTAAAGTAGAAAGAGTTAAAGTTCAAAGCACCAAGCTAAACTTCTGGGTGATTGGAAAAGTGGAATATTTTAGCAGAAGAGACAAAAACAGTTTGAAAATGAAGCAGATAATGTATAGAATGTTGAAAAATTTCTCCTGTATTTACAAAGTGCATATATGGCAAGTTTGCAGTGATCTGAAAGTTGTATTACTTCTTGGTTTACAAGATGGGCTTACGAAATATTGTTTTCTTTGTCTGTGTGGGATAGTCATGATACAAAACGGGTCTGTTTAATCAAGTAAATAACTGGCCACTGGAACAGAACTTTGTGGCTGGTGAAAAAAAATGTAAAGTATTTATCATTAATTGAGAGAGGTAAAATCATACTGCCACCACTACACATAAAATTCAGGCTCATGAAAAGGTTTCTAAAGACACTAGACAAAGATTTATCAGGATTTAATCATTTAAAAATGAGTTTTCCTAAATTGAGTTCTACTCAAAGAGGATATATTTATTGGTCTGCCAATCAAGTAACTGCTTGAGGACTCATCTTTTGACGATAAATTTAACGAATGTCAACTAGCTGCATGGAAGTACTTCAAAGAAGTTGTAAGTGGTTTTTAGGCAACAGAAAAGATGAAAACTATTTTTTTTTAAATAAGCTATTAGAAACTACAAACATTAGATATAGAATATGTCATTAAAAATTCATTTCCTGCATTCCCATGTAGACTTTTCCTGAAAATTTTGGCTCTGTCAGAGATGAACAAGGAGAGCATTTCTATTGGGATATTCTGACCATGGAACATTGAACCAAGATAGATGGGATCCTAAATGATGGGCTACTATTGTTAGTTTTTGTTTAGAGAAACTCATCAAACATGCTGGCAAATAAGTTTGTCAGCATATTTAAAAAATTAAAGCTAAGACAATTCCAATGATTTAAACTTCTAAAAATTGTTATTTTAAAGATATAAATCATTTAGATTTCTAAAACTGATTTCAAAAATTTGATTGTTAGAAACTGTTGTAAACTGTTTTACTGTTAGAAACTAAAAATTGTATTAATTTATCTGTGTTTGAATAAATGAAAATTTAGTTGATTTAACCAAATTTTAAATGAATACTCGTAAATAATTTTTTTTTTTAATATTGATCTCACAGTGATTATGCATTTATTGGTAAATAAATTGTATTAAAAAAAAAACCATGGCACATTACAAAAATTCTTATAACAGTTTTAAATTCACCGCCCCAAAAAAATCACCATTATGACTCCAGTTACAAGAAAAAAATTTTTGTTGACTAGGGTTACATTTTTGAATAGTTTTATCTGTTATCTTTAGCATTTTTAAACATTCAGTTTCAGTTTGGTGGCAGTTTAAAAAAAAAAATTGTCATTCTGGTTCTTAATAAATGTAGAAATTATTTTACACTGATTGTGATTTAAAAACACTAGTACATAATAGACATTGGTATACAGTTTTATAATTTCAATTAATAATGTGGTAGAAAAAAGGAATTTTATTAAATCTGCAGGCAAGAAATATTGACATTGAGAAAGGAATATATCATTTTACCTTAACATAGAACAAAGTACAGGTCTTGTACCTTTTTCTACAGCTGTAATGAATTCTTTACGTATTTGTTCTCGTTATTGCTGAGTATGATTTTGTGCATTTTCTATCTCATGTTTGTAATTTGTTCACCTGGTCAAATAATTGGAATAATTTTTCCATTGTCTCTATTTTTAAAAGTCGTGTCAAGGCTAATATATATATATTAGTAGTGTTTTAAATTGTTTAAAATTTAAAAATCTGTTTTGATAAATCCATATTTGATTTAATGAATGAATGAGTGAAATATATATATTTTTAGCAGAAAATTATTGTTCTATGTTAGTTTTATCATTAAAAATTGCCCTAGCCATTAAATGGTACTTTTTTGAAAATATATATTATTTTTTTTTGGTACAGACACTTAATCTACAGACAGTTCATCTCATTGTCTTTTCCAAACTCATATTGAGTCCTTTTAATTGAACCCAGCCACTAACATCTATTAGTAATGTGGAAACTTCAATTTATACAGACTATTATTATTATAAAGCTGGGTTTTGGAGATGGAATTAGAGGTATGAGTGTGAATGTTTTCATTATTAAAACATTTCTGTCATTGATTTGAAATAATGCTTTTTCCTAGATTAAATTTCCATTACAATGTATGTGAACTATTTGGCTTGAGTTAGTTAATTCTTAGTTGTGTATATCACCCCTTACCATTCTTACAAAGTAATAATTATCAATATGATTTTTTTTGTTTTGTTTTAAAAGGAATGTGTGTACTTAACCTGTTTTTCTTTTTGTTACAGTTGGTAAAACATCACTTATTACAAGGTTCATGTATGACAGTTTTGATAATACATACCAGGTAAGTTACTCTACTAAGTGTAATTAATATTTACTTACTTTTTATTTTTAAATGTTAATATTTTTAAGGAAAATTTATGAATGTAATTTTTTACCTTGCTGATGAGTCATTGGGTTTTTCTCAACAATTTGATGTACAATCAAAAAGCTGTTCTGCACATTTCACATCCTCAGCTATCAATTTTCAGTTTGTGTTGTCAACATCTGTTTTGTGTATTCTATTGTCTTTTTTCACAGATTCACTAACCACAAGTATCTTAATGTACAATCTGCCAGCGTTGTTTAAGTTTTTTAACGTAATTTAGTCATAAACTTCTGCCTTCTTCATTTTCTTGTCCTAATAATAGATTTAATTTTGATTTTATTAGCTGATTTATTTTCACTTCTAATGTCCTTTTCCCTTGCTAGCATGTTTTCCATTTTTCTCAAAACAAGGGGTACATTAACTTGTTACTTCACATTATGAGTCTTTCTTAAGTCTGCATTGCATATAATGCACCTGAAATAAAAGGCAGTAGATAGGATTGATCTCTCTGAGAATAATAAGAATATTATCTCTTATACTCTAATAATAAGAGTAATAATCCACTTTATAGGCAGCCTGTAGGATGGACAGAATGAAGCTGTCACTTCTCTCTCTGATTCTCTGTCAGAATGAAAGTCTGAACATCTGTTGCATTCAATGGGCTTGAAATACAAAATGAAACAGTGTGTTTATCTCAGTGAAGAAAACAGCAGGATACCACTGCACCCTTCTTTTCATGTAAAGTTATCTATAACCGTTTTGGTTTTGGCATTTTACTTTTTAATTGCCTGTTTTTCTACATCATAAATCTGTCTATTTTTTGTTATTTCAAGACTTTCAGTTCAATGCTTTACCTTTGAAACTTGTAATGAAAAAATAATTTTTGAATTTCTCTTTTAAATCCTAATCTATATTTGATGATGGTA
Source organism: Zanna intricata (assembly GCA_010016005.3). NCBI lineage: Eukaryota > Metazoa > Arthropoda > Insecta > Hemiptera > Fulgoridae > Zanna > Zanna intricata. Next base: position 4,613 of record JAAAKQ030109192.1, read on the forward strand.
GTAAATGATAGTTTTCTGCATGATTGTTGTTCTGTCTTTTTATCTTATTTCTTTTGATATTTTCTTATTGTGCATCCTTTGCAATTATGATATCTTCTATCCTAATAGGAATCTCATCCTATCCTTCCTTTCTATCAAAATTGATGACAATATAGGGTAAAAATTTAAGTATTTTTTAAATATACGGTAGGGGAAAAATTATTTTCCCAATACTATAATTATATAGGGGGAGGGGTTAGTGAAAGATTTCACTAGGTTTTCAGCTACCCCAATGAAATGAGGTCATAGTGAAATTTTTAGGATGTTAATTAAGGGACAAAATTAGTGATTTCTTATGGTTTTTAACCTGAAAAATTTAATATAATAGGTTCCAATAACTGTATCTGCAGTAATTTTTGAGAAATTTGAGGTGAAATCAGTAAATTGGGGTTAAAAAACCATGTTTTTTAAGTTTGACCTACAATAACCTTGTTAAATGGGTAATAAATACATAAAGTGTTTAACAAAAGTTGTAAAAAATTTAATTCTAAACAAAACTGTATAAGATAAGTTGAATAAAACGAAGAAAAGTTAGAAAAATTTTATTTTATTTAGATACAGTACATAACTTCATATGTCAAAAGAGTACTTATTTAACGTAAACAAAAAACAGATTCTTTCCTTATAATTTGTAAAAATAAAAGTATTGTTAAAAATAACACTGGAAATTTCATAAAAATTGTAAAGTAAAAATAAAATTTATTTAAAATGAATAAAGATTACTTAGATAATAATTTTTTTATTAATGACAGAAATAAGAATACAATACAGTATTTGAAACATTATTATTTCAAAATGGCAATAAAATAACAAGAGCTGATCAACAATGCACAATACTGTGTAGTGTTTAAATCATCAGTTTGATGATTTGCATTGTCAGATCAGTTTGCATTGAAGTAATGCCATATTTATTTACAATAGAGGAATAAACTGATATGGTATTTACTTGTGTGCGTGTAATGGTTGTGCTACAGCTGCTGCAAATTTCACTTGGGATGGTGTCAACAATTTATGTAAAGAGCGTACATGGGCAGAAGTAAATCCTCATAAATTGTCTTAGGAAGGCAATTTTCAACATCAATTTAGCTTCAGTGTATGGTGCAACCTTTTTCAGAATCAGCTTAAAAATTTTTTTAAAAATTGTAACTAGTATGAATCCTGATGCTATATTTTATACAGACAACTCTAGACACAATAATTGTTGGTTATGCTGTTGTAATAGGACATACATGTTTGGCCTTTGCAGTATTGCTAGTGTTTTTATCATGGAGCTGTTAACAAGGCTTTAAATATAATTAGTCCATTAGTCCAACATGTACTTTTCTATTCAGATTCCATGAGTGCCTTGCAAGCCATTAGTGATATGATATGTGCTCCAAACGTCCTATTGTCTGTGATATGCAGTCTGTTGTTTCTGAAATGACTCTGCATAATACAACTGTTAGCTTCTGCTGGAACCCGTGCTATATTGGATTTCAGACAATGAGCGCACTGATCTTGCAGCAAAAGAGACTTGTTTGCTGCCTTCTTTCACTAATCGCTTTGTTTGAATGATCTGTCTGTTTTCTGAAGAGTGTGGTTTGAAATAAGTGGCAGAGTGGATGGAATGCTACTATCAATAATAAATGTCCAATTAAGGAAACATGTCACCCTGGAGCTCTTCATATAGAAATAACTCATGAGGAGATTATTATTTGCTGTTTGTGAATAGGGCTTAATATAGATATGATGATCCAAACTGATGCACCTGTTTGTATTCGCTGTAACTGATTGTACACCACATACTTGTGGAATGTGTCTGTTAAGCAGCATTGCATTGAAAATTTGAATTAAGAGCTAACATCTGAAATTAAATATTTTAGGAAATAAAATGACTATGTTATTGATTCTCTTACAATTTCTTAAGGATGTACATCTGGATTCAAAAATTTGATTATTCATACAGTCTTTTTGTTTATGCCAGATCAAGATCCTGAGAATCACAGAAATTGGTTTAGATCAGGGAAAATCAGGAACTGTTCGAAAGTAGGCCAAAAGTCAGGGAAAATTTAAAAAAATTGAAATAAGCCTGAAAAAATTTCAAACACTTTCAGTATTATTTTCCAAACTGTAAAACATCTAAAAAATGTGAAACATGTGTCTGAGTTGGGCTTATTTAATTCCAGAAACCTGTGCAAGATTTTTGTAATAAAAACAGTCCAAAAACTTGAACAGAGAAGCCCAGTGAAGTTCAAAGTTATTGCTGGAATGTCTTCTCTGATTATTTCACAACCTTATCTTGGAAATAAACAAAAATACAATCTTCTTGAAGTTCTGTATGAAGAAATAGAATCTCAAAAGATAGAGCTGACAAAAGTAAAAGTCAGTATGACTATCTCTATAATGAGGCAAAGAATGGTCTCAAAGGAGATTTTGATGTATTTAAGCCCTTCTTTGGTCTGCTCTTCATGATGCAGACAAAGAAGGAACAAGACTAAATGAGTTTTATTTCCTTGTCGTATAAGAACAAGAAATATTCTGAGTCTTAGAAAGTTGTGAAACTAGCACTAATTTTTTTAAATGGTAATGTAAGTGTGGATTCAGAATTTTCTGTGAACAAACCTCTAGTTTCTGAAAACCAAAAGGAACAAAGTATTGTCTATCAAAGAATTGTTTATGATGCTCTGAAATTTTCTGGAAGTTCCAAGCGAGTTAAAATAGATCAGAGGACATTGACCACGTTAGAGGGGCGAGAAAACAAAAGGTTTATTTGGAAAAAGGAAAAGAAGTGAATATCAAAGAATAGGATGATGTTCCTGATTCATAAAAAATGAGGATTCAGCTAAAAAAGGTACAAGAAGAAACAGCAAATTGAAAAAGAGGTAATCAACTTAAAAATTCAAAAGTTAGAGGATTCTTTGAAGTGAACTCTGGGTGTATACAATATCAAAAGAAATATTTCTGGTTTTTTCCGTATTGTAAGTTCACGTAATTTAAGCTAGCCTCTGTGGCATGAGTGGTAGCGTCTCAGTTTTTCATTCAGAGATCCCAGGTTTGAATTCTTATTGTGCATGGCATTTTTACATGCTAAAAAATTGTTATTTCTTCTCATCCTCTGAGACATTACCTAACTGTAGTCACAGAGACTAAAAAATGAAATAATTAGTATTTTCTTCCTATGTGTTATCGAAAAGAGAGTGTATTTTGTTCCTTTATTTTTTATTTTTAGTTTATATCAGGCTGTTAGTTTATATTATCACTTAATTCCTGTGCAAAGTCAACTCAGGTTAATTTGATTTGCCCTTAGGTTCCTATTTAAAATTTATTGGTTACTTTTACATATACTACTTATTTTAAAGTATACTTATGTTCAACTAACTCAGATAGAGTTAATTGTACATGAACCTAGTCAATGTACTCTTATCAGATTCTTCTGTTAATATGTAAAGTTTCAGTTTCTATGTGGTTTGTGTTTTGTGTTTTTAATATTTAGTTTGTATTCTAGTTTCTATGTGAAGTTCACTTGAATTTAATTTATTTTATTACTTGTAAGTCAATTTCAATCAGAATTTTTTTTATTCAGAGTTAATTTATTTTATCCTTTAATCCTCACTTTTTGCACTTCTAACACTTATAGATTTCTGGATGTGTGGATGGATGAAAAATTTTGTTTACAAAACAAAAATACATTCTTGTGAGGAATTAATTGTCCACATTATGGATACAGCTGAGGAACTTAACATCAACAATGAATACCTAAAAAGAGTAACAACAGTATCAAACTATGCCAAGTAATGTTGTGAAAATGGCAGGTTCATTTTGAACATTTATTATAAACTGGTAAATACCGTACACTTATTTTACACTACTTTCTTCACAATTAAATTTTATACAAGTTTTACATAAAGGTTTTATTACCCATTCAAGAAAGTTTTTGTTCGTCAAACAAAAAATAGGATTTTTTAACCCCAATTCATTTTCACCCATATTTCAAAAATTACTCTGATACAATTTTGGGATCTATTTTATTACATTTTTCAGGTCAAAAACCATTTGAAACAGTTTGCCCCTTAATTAACATCCTAAAAATTTCAGTACAACCTATTTCACCAGTGGAGCTGAACTCTGGGCAAAATCATTCATTAGCCGTAATTTGCTAACAAAGCATTTCTAGACCTATGTTAATTTGATTTTTTTTTTTTTTTCATTATTTTGATGAGAATACAGTTCTGTAGTATGTCGGTTTCATTGAGTGTCATCTGTATAGTCCTGCCATACAGCTGACTACAGAAGTTATTACTTGTAGATAGATCTGTTGAGTGACCTGCATTCCACTGGACTTTGTATGCTGTTGTGTAACAGTTCAATGTTCGGTTCAGTAAAGAAGACTGTGCCATATCACTTTTTTCCCTATTTTCCGTAGTAAGCTTGACATGGGATAATTTTAAGAATAGCTAGCCAAGTTCCATGTCTTGTACTTGATGTCAGATTGCCTCTTACTTCTTTCTAGCATATCAAGTAAATCTTAGTTGTTTGTTATTGATTTATAACTTACCTTAGTAAAGTTAGATTATTAATTTAATAATAATGTAATATAATTTGACAATTTTCCAGGAGGTGTATTCTTAAGTGTGCTAATTTTGTATGCTGCTGTTATTGAAATATTTGTCTTTGCATTTAAAGTAAATATCCTTTTAGTAGTCTTCTAGTAAACACTTTTCTTGGGTTCAAGTTACAGTAACTATTCACAAGTTATGATACTATTTATTTTCATTCTGTTTATTAAAAATAAAAAATAAAAATTAAAGGTTTCTTCCTGTCTCTTCTAACAGGTAAATAATACCTGCAGCTTTTTATTTGTTTTTCAGTAAAAAATTTTAATGATTGCCTAAATAATTTCATAAGCTTTGGAACCTTCCAAGAAAAATCATCAACTGAATAATAAGAGTTATTCATAATCTAAAGTAAAATAACTTAATAAAGTTATTTTGTTAAAAGAATATCCTAATTATAATTAGAATATTGTATATTTGCATATATGAAAAAAAATTTATGTATAATATCTTGATAGTATTGTGCAGTTTTTTTTTTTTTTTTTTTTTTTTTTTTTAATAAAATAATCTCAATGTTATTATTTCTCAAAGGAAAATCATTGAAATAGCACTAATAACTAACTGATGATTTGTTTTCTCTCAAATGTTGAATAAATTATTTTATAATAATATTTATAAACAATTATTTTATTCCCCTCATAAGATTTATGTTACAATTTGATTTTATAGTATGTGTGGAGTAGCATTTAAGCATTTGATATAACAGTCAGTCAATGTTGAAGTGTCTATACATTGAGACTTAATTGTTTGTAGTGATGTCTGATAATTTATGTCATTTTTGTTTTTGGTAGGAGAGAAGACTCATTTTATTTCAGTAGTTACTAAATAATGTTTAATTATGTTATTTTAATGAAGCAACACCAATTATAAAGTGCTATTGCCATTGCCCAGTTATTATGTTTCTAGTTTTATTATACTTAATAGTTTGGTTTTGTCGTACATAATATTGTACTGTTTATGCTGGTTGATCATCAACAGATAGTTAAATTTATCTGTCCTGACTCGCATTTACACCAACTAATTGTTTAACAGTAATTACATGATTTTAAGAAAGGTTTTCAAAAATCAATTCTGTGAATGTGAAGTTGAAGCTTGTTCATTTCCAAATTCTTCCAGGTTTAAAGATTTGGGGTATTGAAATTTCTGCTTGGTGGAGAAAGTTGTGACCTGCCAGAGATACAGAACTAGATAGTCTTGACTAGTTTTTCATAATGTTGATAAACTCTTTATGACCCAAGTGTCTTGGAGCTACTCCCTATTCTCATGGAAAATATAAAATTATTATTGATTAAAGAAGAAATTCCTAAATTCAAAAATGTGTTATTTAATCATCCATTCATCATCATATTCCCCAAAGCTCTGAACCCATAATTTTAAAATTGGACAGTGTAGTTTTTTTAGTTTGTTTTTTTAGAAAATTTCAGTTTGGAGTTGTTTCTATAAAATTGAAAGAATTTGCACATGGTCAGATTTGAAGATTGACTCATTTCCCAGCCAATAATCTAAATTACCTTGTTCCAGGAATGTGATATTCCTGTATAAGTTGATAATTTTTCCCCTTCCTCACTCCTTTTTCCTTAAGATAGATATAGTTACCCAGGGAGGGAGCTCATCCATAATATTAACTAAGTCTATGCACGGCACAAATACCATAGCCAACTGGTATGGCAGATGCTTTAGTAGTGGGTTTTATGTAGACATAAAACCCACTACTAATTACATTAGGAGGTACTCTAATGGTTAGTTGCATATTGAGTAA
>JAAAKQ030109192.1:18888-30691 GCA_010016005.3 Zanna intricata
AATTATAAGCTGTATTGTGATTAAACTGCTCGTATATAATGAGGAGTTGACTATGTACATTTCGCTTTATATTTTCAGTTGTGCATTTATTGGTCATGTAAAAATATAAATTAGATCTATAATAGCACCTGAGTACTGTGTATAATCTTATTTCTTCTGGGAGTTATGGTACACTTGATATATTTTCAACTGAAGATAAAAAACAGATAAAATTGTTAATTTTTGCTTTTATGTTTGTAATTAGATTATAAATTTGTGAAGTTCTTTATGAACTGATAAATATATTTTTTTGGACGAGTGAAATAAAATAATTTTATTTTCTTTATCTTACAAAAGAAAAAACCATAATTTTGAAAATTTTATTAGTAAAAGATATGCATTTTTGGATTAATTTAAACCAGTTTTTTTTAAGAATATTACTAATCTTGTATTCATTAAGTCTTCTAAAATTACTAACCAATTTTAATGAAATTTTGAATCTGTATAAGAAGCGAAAGTCTGTTAAAATTCTTAGTAGTCATTTAATAGTATTTCTGTGCAAAATAAAATTAAAACAAACTTTAATTAATGAATAAAATTTTATTTCTACTTAAGAAAGATGTAAATCAAAGTGTTTCCTTACATAAACAATTGAATGTTAACATTTTTTTTACAAATTATAAAAAATTAGTTCTTTGTGATGTGTCATTGCAATAACATAATGGTCATAGGTGAACTGACAGAGATAAAAATCACATCCAAAAATGGCTAAGCCACAATTAGAATAAAAAACATTTCACATTGGACAGCAGTTAAAATGAAGAAATTTACTATCGATTTGGTGTTACATAAAAACTATTTAAAGAAATTATAAGTAACACTTGAACAATATTACAGAAGTACATTCATTTCATCGGTTATCACTGATTAGTGTACTTTGTGTTTAGTGTTGTCTAGATTTATAAGTTGAGATTGGGCAGAATCACTTATTTACCATAATTTAATGTGCAGTCTTTATAAATAGTATAATATCACTAGAAAAACATGTATGCAGATCCTAAAGATTGAAAGCAGTATTTATTGAGTTATATCAACAGTGTGTTCTAATGAAATTGTACAGTTGGTTGAATTGATTAAATGTAAATTAATGTGTGTGTATAATGATGCTGCTGAACTCTCAAGAACTGCTGGTCCATCATTGATTTCTTTAAAATTGAGTAAGGTTTCAGATTTAGTTTATTTATTGGCACCTGATAAGGCTTTTAGTAGTAAGTCAACTGTCAGGATCGGCATCTGAGGCAGGCAGCATCAACCTTAATAATTTTATCTTAGTATTTTATTGTAAACGATCAGTTTGAAAAAGTAGTCTTTAACTTCTTATGTTTTTTGCAGTATTTTCAGAAAATGTAATGTTTTCAATTCCAAGTATATTATAATAGTTAATGTATGAATATAATTTGTTAATTTATGTGTGATAAGTTTCAGTAGAGTAACAAAATTTTATCAAGTAAAGGCTTTTTTTATTGTGAAGTTAATATTGTGGGTTAATATTACAAACACTTGAAAGTTTAAAAAAATTAACCAAATGAAATTAGTATAAATAAGTTGTTAATGTTCAGTAAAAATGACATCAAACATTATTAGTATACTCAAAGTTCTATGAAAGATTTTTGGTGAAGAAAAATACGCATATTAACTGTGTACAATAGAAAATGTATAAACTTCTGATCCTGCTAGTAGATTAAAAAGATGTTAGTTGATGTGAGATTCTGTGGTCACTTAGAATTATAGGTAAACAAACAAATTAAGTTATTATGGAGACTTTGAGATCCTAATATAAGATTACCATGGTCTGTATGTAATATTCTAATAAAATTGAGTGATAATTATTGACTATGTGAGAAATAAAAAAGAAAATTGTTTAAATAGAGGTCAAGTTATTTGTTCAGCGACTATAGAAAAGAGGTGTAACACTAGAAAATTCTAGTGTCGTATATAGTAATGATTTATGTTTACCCAATTTTAATGTGGCATTTTTATGGTTTTTAGGATATTGTTGTATTACCTATTGTATTGCCTATTTTATTATCCTAACTGAATTTATTGCATTGAAATAAAAAATAAAACTCATATTTGTATATTATGTCTGTTCAGGAAATAATAACTGAATTTTATTTTTTAATCTTTATTATTAATTCTACAAATTATTGGTCCTTCTTCCCTTCAAAGTACTTCTCTCCCCTATTTTTCCTATAGTGTTTCCAATTTGTGAAGCAATCCTGATTAATTTTAAATGGCGTTTAAGGTCCATGACAAATTTGCTTTAATGTCATCAATAGTCTCAAAATTGTGTCCTTTCATCACTGATTTTAATTTCAGAAATAAGAAATAAACACAGTAAGTCAGAGTCTGGTGACCCTGACTTACTTAGAGAGGCTGAGGGAGGACAGCCATCTGATTTTTGGCTCAAAACTTACAGCCAGGCACATTGTTATGCTGAAGGAACCATGAGTTGTCTGCCACAACTCTGTTCTCTTGTTTTGTAAATTTTTTCATGTAACCATTGTTAAATGCCTTGATAGTATGCACGGTTCACTGTTCCACTTTGAGGCAAGAACTCAAAATGCACAATTCCATTAAAATCGTTAAAAAACAAAGAGCATCATGTTGATATTGGATCAAGACTGATGATTCCACTGTGATGATTGAACCTTTGTCTCAATGTCATAGCGGTAAACCCAGCTTTTGCCTTCTGTTATGATCCTTTGCATGAATGTTTCGTTGTCATCAGCTTGTTCAAGAAGTTGCCAACAAACATCCATTCAGTGTTCTTTCTGCTGTAAGGTCACCAAATGAGGAACAAACTTTGCTGCAACTCAATGCAGATTTAATTCTTCAGCCAAAATGCCATGGCATGATTGGTTTGAGATGCTAACCTCTTCGCAAGTTCTCTGACAGTCGATCAGTGATTTGCACACGCCAGATTGTTGATTTTTTGAATGTGGGTGTCATCAGTTGAAGAGGAAGGCCTTCCTGGTCAAGAATCACCTTCAGTTGGCTGATGATCATTTTTAAATTGTGAAAACCATTCATAACATTTCATATGATTTAGAGCATCATCTCCTTAAGTATGTTTCAAATGTTGAAAAATTTCTGTTTTTAAAAAATACATTTTTTATAAGCTGTATTACATAGCATTTAAAAAAATTTCCTTTAGTATAGTTCAACTTTGGTGAATTTTGAAAACCCATGTATAAATTTCTTTATGGCTGTTGGAATTTTCTTCTTATCTCATTCACTCTCTTTAATGTTTACAATTCTGTTTTCTGAGGTTGAAGCAGGATGTATCTTACCCGATTTTTAGTGCTTTTATTATTGCTAAACTTTTTTTGTGTAAAAATATAAATTTTTTATAAAAGAAAATAATAATCAGTACTTCTCTCTGTGTGATATACAAACTTTTTTTATTTAAAGATTTTCTCGAGTAGTGAGAAGGTTTGTTGGACTTCCTCCATATTATGTTATAATTGTGATCTGTAATTTTGTTGTCATCATAGATTTTTTCTATTTACTTGCTGATAGTATAACTAAAAAAAAAATGTAAAAAAATTGGCATTGTGACTGTGACTATACAACCAAATACTGTTATTAGCTATGGTAATAATTTTTGTAATAAAGATTTGTTTTACTTGATCCTGAATCATTTTATTTCTACTCCTGGTAGAACAACATGGGTTAATAATCTGCTGTAGGTGACATATGTTTTTTTTTTCTTTGTGTAATGGGGTATTATTAAACCAGAAATTAGTATTAGTTATCAAAGTGGAGAAAGTAAGTATAAACACATAAATGTGCAGTAGTTCAATAATTAAGGAAAATTCTATTGAAAATACAATCTAATGTTATAAAAATAAAATACATTTTTAGTATTGCTAACTTAATGCCTCTTATATTCAAAATAAAATTATTTATTTTTTAGAAAAAAGAAAAAATGTTTTTGCTTTAATTCAGAAGTTTTTCTAAATACAATTTTTTTAAATATTGTTTTAAATTTTACATTGGTTATGAAATTTATTAATCATAATAGATTTGATTTATTACGTTAAATAAAAATCTGTAATTAGTTAGTTATGTATTGTTAATTTTGGACTAGCTGACAATAATTTAGTGGCAAGACCTCAGTTTATTGATGAAAATCCTTCATTATAATGTGTTTTTTCTGGTTTATTTATCACTGGTTAAGTGATGCAAACAATAAAGAAGGTCAAATAATTTTTTACGCTATTTGATTTAAAAGTAACATTTCATTCTTTTAAATTAGTTTCTGATATCATACATTTTTATTGTTAATTTATTACTGTAACGAAATAGTTTTATTGCCCATCCTATCATTCTTTATTAATTACCTTGTAAATGGTTGTGGTATATAACTGATTGATTCATCATTGTTACTAATTTTAATATTGAAAAAATTTTATTTTGTTTTTAAACTGCTATCTTGCTTTTTATTTTTTTTTTAAATGAAACTTTTATACAAGTTAACCTACATAACATTATACCAATAATCTTGGGTATTTATCTTATAAGCTTTACTGTATAATTTACAGGTAACAAAAACATTACATATCTTGCTTCACTCTGATGGGTTTATTATTAATGATATTATAAAATGATATCAAAATTTATGTTTAATTTAATTGCCTTGCAGTCTGTGAAGTATATTATTGTTCAAACACAAAGAAAAAATGTATTTGTCTGAATTTAATAAAAATTTGTTTTAATTTTTCAGTTAGTTTTAATCCTTAAAACAAACTTTTCTAAATAGAGTTCTGTGAATTTCTTCACTTCACTCATTGTCTAATACCCTTACTTTTTGTAGGTTGCTATGCTTTGTAGGTTGAAGCTTGTGATTGCTATTTTTAAGCTCTCTTCATTTCCCCTATTTAATATTTTTAATAGTACTTTTGTTACACACGTATCATATATAATTTGATGTCATCCAACATTTCCCTTTGCAAAAATTGTTTGTTAATTACACTCTCAAATTGTATAATTTGTTATGTTCAATTATTTACATGACAGACGTCTGTTTTGTTACTTCTACACATTCAAGATCGTAAGATGAATGGAAGTTTGTGTTTTAAGATAAGGAATTTTTACTTAATAAAAAAATTACATTAAAAAAAAAAACAAAAATGATTTTAAAATATTAAATTTAGTTAACGAATTCAAGTACTACTAGATTCATTTTACATTCTATTCATGAAGCTATTCACTACATGTAAAATATAGTATAAGTTTCATACTTTTTTTTATTTACCTTGTCTTGAAACATTGTAAAGTGACAATATACTTTTCCCACAATCTTTTTTAAAATTTTTTATTGAAATTATGAAAATGTCTGTAATGTAAGAGCATTGTTAAAACACATTGTTCAGTGCGAAAAGAAAATATTGCCACATTTATTGAGAGCAGTGACATTTTCATATTGAAACATGTAATATGGTGCAAATTTGAAATATTGTAAAAATTTATTTTCTTAAATAATTTATGATATTCTTAAGTGCTTTTTTAAATTTAATCGGCTAGTAAAGTTAAGAAATTTTAAAATTGTACTTATGGGATAACAAGGAAAAGTGCAGAGTGATTTCAAAAAGCACCCTCTGTAACTCCTTCAGCTTTTCTTTAAATAAACCAGAACTTATTTTAATAATGCAGAAAAGGATAGGTCTTAATATGGTGTTTGTTTTTTTTTTTTTTTTTTGTTAAGTAGTTAAAATAAAATTTTCCTTTTGCAATTCATACTGTAATATCAGACATCAATTTAAAAGTATTTATAACACTTTTTAAATATTTAATTACTGTTGCTGACTTAAATGATGTTTAGGAGAAAAGAAATCTAGTTTTCTGGATAATGTAGTAATGGTAACAATATTTTTTCACAATATATTAGTTTATTTTATCAGTTGTAAACTGATCCTGATGATGTGCATCATTGCAGTCGTAGATTTAAAATCTCAGTTGAATTATGTATGTCGTTTTAGTTATCCTTCAGGATTTCCTGAAGGACTGTCGTTTAACAGTCCTTCAGGTTTGATTGATGGTTACTTTGTAATACCTAATTTTATACAATTTGGAAGTTGACTATGAGAACCACTTTTGTTAAATGTGGCTTAAATCACCAATATTTTCTTACTTTGTTTAAACTCTGCAAATTAAAATATACTATTTAAGTAGTGTTCCAGGTGTTGAAAACAAGGATTATTGAGGTTGGAGTGTACAATTTTGTTCAACATAGTTTCAGATATTGGCCTGTTTTTACTTTTCAAAAAGCAGTAACAAATTTATCAATTGAATCAAATAAAATTATTTTCAGGTTATTAATGTATATTACTTGCTACTTAACAATAAGACAATTTGTTAAGAATTTGTGGCTTTAAAATTCATTTCAAAAGAAAGCTTTTACTAATAAGTTTTAACAGATAAGACAGCTGGTTGTGCTTATTAATCTATTGTAAATTATATAATATTCATTAATATTTTAGCTTCTACAAATATTTTGTCTTTTATCTGTATTTTTAAGTTTCAGTAATTAATGTATGGAAATTTTTGTTTCAGGCTACTATAGGAATAGATTTTCTGTCAAAAACAATGTATTTGGAAGATAGAACGGTAAGTTTTATTTTTATTACAATTATATTTTTTAAATCTTTATGTGAAATTAGAGCGCGGTCAGTAAGTATCAGTCAGTCATTTTTATTCTAATTGAAAATTAATTTTATTTATTAAATAAATTATAACTGTATGATTAATTAAAAATAGTTATATAATTTCTCACTTGAAATGCAATATATTAAATTCTTTTGTTATATTGGAAAGTCACTTTCACTTACGATAGTGTATACTGCTTTAAATAATATAGCAAAGTGTGTTGAAGTAATATTTAGAACAGAAATAAAAAACACAGTTGTTTAAATGAAAACCTTATATCTTACTGTTAAGTGTAAACCTATTTCTCAGCACATACACTGATAGTTTGTGTATGTTTTGTATATTTTATTCTGACATTTTTATTTTCTATATATTAACGCATTAATGTAAAGAATTTTCTAGGAACTTCCCATATACAACAAATTAATATGAATAGTAAGATGTATTTATGAATTGAAGCTGGATTATTCTTCATTTTGTTTCAGAAGTAGATTGAAAAAATAAAAATTTTCAAGTGCTTTTTTTTTCATATTTTTTTATTGTAAAAATGTTAAGAACTTTGACTAAACTTTTTGAAAAATTGACTAAGGTAATTTAAGCTAAATATCAATGCAAACATTAATAAATTTTGTCGTAATTAGTTCCAGAAGAATCACTACACATTTTGTTTAATATTGAACATATAGTTACTATATAAGGCACTTTCATTATTAAAACTATATTTGCATACATCTTAGAAACTGAAACCTAATTTCTTACACTTATCAAGTGTGTTGCAAAATAATACTGCTTGTAGATAGTATCGCAGTGTAATGTATTCTTTTATACTTAATACATATTTTAAAATAATTTATCCTTGAGTCTATTGATTTTTCCACACGTCATAAGTTGAAAATAATGTTAGAAATTTGACAATTTTATTTAGAAAATTTGGAATATCACTGTATTAAGCCACTCATATTTTAAGCTTTAAAATATTTTCAGTAAAAATTGTTCATGTAATAAAATTTGTTATTATTTGAATAAATTAAACAGTAAACAGTATTTTTATAGTAAATGTGGTATGTCATGTTATCTTTCATAACATTTATTTGGAATGACTTAAGCTGTTCAGATTACTATAATTGAATCATATCAGGTCTTCAAAACGGATGTTGTCCATATGGCTTCTTTGAGCTTAAGCTAATTATTTACATATAAATAGAAAAAAAATTTCCTACGTTATGTCACAATGAATTCATACTTGATTTGCTTGAAAATTAATCTTAAAAATATTCTAGTTTATTTTCTTATTTCTCTAGGTACATGGGAAGTTTAGTTCTCTGTAAATAACTTTAAAAACGTTTACAAATTGTGTGTGTTAAACCAATTCCGTACTGAAATTAGAAATATTACTTAATAATTATTCTAGATGATTAGATAATGTAATAATACAATGCAACTACTTTTTTAACTTTAATAAAATGTATCTCATTAATATACAAAACTATGAAGATTGTTGACAGAATTTTTTATGTAGTGATTGCTACTGTAAACCTTTTTTTTACTTTTGTTTTTCCTTTCCTCAGCAAGTGTTATGATGATGCATGTATTTGAAAATTGATCATTTAAGTTTGTTTATGGATTTGTAGCTGTTAGTTTACTGATCTCATTTTTAAACTATTAATCTTTCATTTTATCGGTACACATGTTAATATCATTAAAATATCTATGACAATAATATACAGACATTGTCACTTACGGTTTGTTATGGTCTTATATTTTAATTTTTTGTTGCTAGTCTAAAGCTAAATTTTGTTTATAAATAAAGCTTAAGTCTGTGTAAACAGGCCACATATGAGCAAAATAACGAGATGCAATTCAACAGTAGTGATTTTTAGTACTATCAGATCCACATATACAATCCATATATTACAAAGGTCCTATCGGCTATAGCTACATAAATTTTGCACAGCTATCGATACATGCATGCACCTTGTGAAACGACATTGCCTGACATGCCTTGCAAAATTCAGATGCTATTTGCAGTCATAATGTAACTGTGTACAGTTTGTATTGTGAAATTGAAATGTTTCAAATAATTGTACAGTAAAGTCTGTGACTTGATTTTTTGCTAACATTCAACGCAATATATGTAAGGTTTACGGGCCTAATTCACAGAGTGACAGCTATATAAATGGGCAATACTGTTCGAGGACAAGTGAGACAATGAACTGTGATCAGGTTGACCTGTAATCACAGACGATTTGTTGCGCAAAACTGAAGAAAACATTTTTTTTAGCTGATAGTCCCACAAGTTTCAAGGTCAGTGCTATACAAAATTGTTTCTGAAATCTTGTAGTTCAAAAAACTGTGCTCATAATGGGTTCTCTGGCTGCTTTCTGAAGAATACCAAAAAGTAGAGTGGGTAGCACTTGACATTTTTTACCTATTATAGTGAGGAAGGAGAAAGGGGATGAACTTTTAAACCCCATTGTCACAGGGGATGAGACATGTGTTTCTCACATCACTTCGGCATCAAAACAGCAGTCAATAGAATGACAACACACAACTTCTCCGGTCAAGGTGAAAGCCAAATAGACGATGTCAACACCTGAGATTATGGCGTGTTTTGGAATAGACTTGCTATCCTGTTAGTCGATTTTAGACCCAAAGAGACAACACTAAACTCTTACTTACTGCAAGGCCTTGACAAAGCTTCATGCCGTTCAGAATAAGGGATTTGGCCTACTGTCATCTGGAGTGTTTTACTGTATCAAAATACACGACTTCATTCTTCTGCTCAAACTCTAGAGTTAATCACATTTTTTGGATGGGTGCAAATGGACCATCCACTTTACAGTCTGGATCTTGCATCGGGTGATTATTACCTGTTCCACTACCTGAAGGAATTTCTCGGCGGTGGGTGGTTTGATATTGATGTAGAATTACTAAAAATGGTAGAAGACTGGTTATCTTCACATGCTACCAGGCTATTTTAAAAAACAGACCTGCTTAAAAAGTAGCCCTTGTTTTTTTCCTTTATTCCCAAAACTGAAGGAATATTTGAAGGGCCAACTCGATGAAGAGATAAAATCTGCGACAACAAAATTGTTTTGAAACCAAAATACCAATAGTTTTAAGATGGATTTTTTTTTACAGAGTTAGTGATCTTATTGAAAAATTGAGTTGTTTGAAGATAAAAGTGTCAATGAATTTTTACATTTTTATTTTGTTAAAATATCTTTTCCTGATCATTTTTCATCCTCTTAATACATGATTATTTGTAGCAAAACAGTAATAAAATGTATGTATATAATTCTGATTAAGAAATTGATGAGAAACCGCTGATAAGACATTGTAGATTAGGTGTATAAACGTGGAGAGAAACATTTAAAATTCAATGTATATATATTTTATTTTGATCAGTTTGAAAATATTTTTCAACGTTTTAAAAATCTTTTTTAGATCCGTTGTCGTTCATTACTTTTATTTGGTTTACTCTTATATACAAAAAATATCCCTGGCTGCATTACTAGCCCACCAGGCTGGTCTAGTGGTTAACATGACTTCGCAAATCAGTAAATTTTGAAGTCAAGGAATTCTAAGGTTCCTTGTAAAGGTAATTATTTTTATATATATTTGAATACTGATCGTGGATTCCAATGTTCTTTGGCGGTAGGGTTTCAATTAACCACATTTCTCCAGATTGGTCGGGCTGAGATTGTACAAAACTGCACTTCATTCACATTCATACATATCATCCTCATTCATCCTCTGAAGTAATACCTTATGGTAGTTCCAGAGGCTAAACAGAAAAAGAGAGAGAGACAAGGGCTGCATTACTAGCAACTTCTAGTTCAGAAGTATCAGAATATTCATGCAATTACGTTACTCATGATCACAATTAACTGATATGTTACTGTCTCAGTTCAGAGTTGCTTGTTTGTTAAATTGTTATGTACAACTATTCTTGATAACTGTTTCATTCCATCTGCCTTCATGATCTGCCCAGTATCTTTGTGAATACTCTTTTGCTGATTATTCAGATCTAACAAAAGGAGCGCCTTGATGGTAGTGATGGTAGATAGGGTTCCAAAGTTGGGATTGGAATGTTACTGAATGATAACCATATTTTCTTTTTTTTTAAGTTTTATAGTCCTCTTTGAAAAAACTGTAGGAACTTTTTACTAAGAAATTGTGTATAATTTTCTATGTAGTACTTACTGAAAAGTTTCTAGATTGTGTTGATTATTTTGCAAGCCTTGAGGGATAGTTGCAACAATACTGGTTGTGCAGCCAGGTTATGAAGCCAGTATTACATTATGCTATTTTGGAAAATCATTTTTTCACTCGTAGAAATGTGTGCACTACAAATTTTACATGAAGCAAAATGACCAACACAATATTCTTTTTCAATTTTGAAGTTAATTTTCCAGACTGGACAGCATCTGTTGAGTTGTATTTTTGTTTAAGACTCAAATGTCAGTTGAAGGTGATGATGACATGAAATAACCATGCACCATACAACCCAGGAGCTGTTAAAATATTTTGCAGATTCTTCTTCATGATGATCATCTGACCTCTGTGTTGTCATCATTATTTGATATAAAAAAATGTTAGAAAATAAGTTGTTATAAAGTTTGCTTAGAGATCCTCATTCAAACTAGAAAATGGATATTGTTGCTGAAAGCTTATGCCAAGGTTCCTGACAACTACCCAGTAGCTTTAAGAAACTGAAAATGGCCATCTACTTCTTACCTCGTACTAGTAACAAAAATGTTACTTGTTGAAACAGTTATGGAGTTGCTGAAAATTTCCTTTTACATCATCATATTGCACATGATCCATCTAAGAATGGTGCAACAATAGAATGAAATATTCTAAGAATGAGATGGTCAGTCCCTTCACCTGCAATGTTTTCCAGATTTAGTCTGTTAGTGACTTGACTATGATAAGTCCAGGATAAGTTCATGAACATTTTGATAGAAGAGAGTTTTGTTCTGTAAAGAGGAGCAGTAATATTGTGATAAGTACATTCATTTATAACGATGTTCTAGACAGCTGTAATGTATTACCAGAATTTAATGGCAGTGTAACTTTTGACATTAATGGAATATGTCAGACTATTTTA
>JAAAKQ030109204.1:0-14126 GCA_010016005.3 Zanna intricata
GTGAACTTTTAATAGCAGAAAAAGTGAACACTAGTGACATTCAACGTCTTCTAAAAGTCATTTATGGTAATTAAACTCGTTGATTTATGAACTGAGAGTTAAGTGGGCACAAATAATGTTATACATCAGAAGTGAATATCGAGGATGAAACTTGATGTGGTCGAACAGTTTCTGTGACTGATGGCTAGCACAAAAAGAAGATAGATGAATCGGATTCAAAATGACCATCGCATCACATAAAAAATCACCACCCCGACATATCAAAAGAACTAATATGACATATTACTGCACAATTTAGCTAACATAATAATGTTCTGAATGAGTTATGCAAACTCAAAGAAAAAACAAAACAATAACAGTTTTTTAAAAGCTTCTGAAACAATATTAAGAAGTGATGACAAGATCACTTATTTTTCAATTTGTGACAGGAAACCACCCGTGGTTTATTTTGGGTTTATTTTGTGTCATCATTATGACCCAAAAAGAACACAGTAGACCAAGGAATACCATTGTAAAAATAAAAATCAAAACTCAATAGTCTGCAAAAGATTTCTCTTGACGATATTCTGAGATTTCAAACATATATATGTGACCGACTAACTGGAAGCAGCTGTAAATTTTGTGCAGTACATGGAGTCTTTAGGACACCTGATGAGATGCATGTCATGTTTGACAATCCATGGAGTCAATAATTTTTCAATATAATAATGCTCAGCCACATAATCTCTTACAACTGCGGAGAAACTTATGAAGTTGAAATTTTAACTTATTTCACACCCTTCATACTCACCAGATTTGGTATCCTACAATTTTTACTTTTTTCTGCAATTAGAGAGGAATATTAAGAATGTTAACTTCACCACAGATGATGAAGTAAAGGAGGCAGTGGGTAGTGAATCAAGCAGAGGCCGTCAGAATTCTTCATTGAAGGAATGAAAAAACTAATTCACTGCTGGAAGGTGTTCCACTAATGGAAAAATCAATTTAAGTTTTCATAACAAATAAAATGTACAATGGCAAAACAAATAAAATGTATTATGGCATATATGTTTCATTTGACTATCTCTTTTCATTTGCAACCTTACATTTCACCCCTTTATAAAAAGTGTATCCAGAGATATGTTGTGTAAAACAGATATAACATCTTTAATGACTTGTGAAGACAAGTGGAATAAGAAATAAACATATCAAAATTTGAAAAGGCATGTAGACTATATGAAAACTTAATTTTTATTGAAAATAAATATTTTAACTAATAAATATATAATTAGTTAATTATTACCAATAAGAAATTTTTTACATTTGATATGTAGATTTATCTTATAACAATTTTATTTTGTTCACTATACATAGATTAGAATATGGTGTATGTGTATATATATATATATATATATATATCAGCTTGCATTATAGTGCGCAAGCATACTGCCAGGTTAATTATCTGCAGTAATTTGTTTGTCAACAGATCTTTAAAATGAGATGTCATTTTGTTTAAAATAAGACTTAATAAATTTTGTAACTGATAAAAATTTGATCAAACAATTATGAAGATTAAAAAATTAAGATGGCTGTCATTTTGAAATTCTTGAAGGTGATGTTTTCAAAATTGTTTACTTTTAGAATAAGAAAACTAGTCATAGATTTTCAAAATCTGATTAAAATTGGTTTACCCATTCCTGAGAAATAATCTTTTTGTTGAAAATCGAAAAATGGGGTCAGAAGGAAAATAAAGCAAAACAGGACTTATGTGAATAAGAACTTTTTTGCTCATTTTGCTGTCCAGAATCAGTAACTGAAGTTTGTAAAATACATCTTGGTACACCATATATATTAAAGCTGATAAAATATTATTTAATTTAAATTAACATACGTAAATCATAACAAAATGGTTTAATCGTTAAAGATTATTATTTGAAAGAAGACTCATAAATTATATTTTGTATAATATAATATTTTTCTCTTATGGTTTTAAAATAAACGTCTATTTATTTTTTATAATGGTGGAAAGACTGCATTGATAAATGCAATCTACAAAAAAAAAATTGTTTGTTGAAGCACACAATCAATACAAACATGTTACTGAAAAGAATAAATGTTGATAATGTCTTGATTTATGTAACACATCATTTTTTTATGACGATGATGAAGGAATGCGTTTACACACGCCCTGCAGGGTCTTCTCAGGGTGTATCAGGCTCGAAACCAGGACGCTAGCCGCCTGGCATCCATGAGCAGTGTTGCTCCCACCTCCTTCCGACTAAACCTCAACCATTTCCAGGGGCGACTGGAATCACCTTTCGGCATATCATCCAGGTGTAACACATCACTTAAAGTAAATCATGTATGTGAATATGAATTCTTGTTCATATTCACAATGTTATTTTAAAAGCCTACAGTTTCTTATTCTTATGGTTTCGGGTACCTGCAGTTAGTTTTGAAATGGATTACAGAGGACTAAATTACTTGTAATTAATTATAGTGGTTCCTTGGAAAGTTATTGGGTAATTTGCTTAATTTATCAACTCAATTAATTAACCGTTATGTAATATAAATTAGCTGAAAAATATTTTCATCTATTAATTTACAATTCTCATTAACATAATTTACTGATACAATGATTCACTTACCTCTCGCTGTGGCTGTGCGTGAGTATCTTGTTGCCGTCTCCATTGCCCATTTCCACGTCTAACATATACATTATTAGCACTATGAAAACCTCCGCCAAAAAACATGTTAAAAAGTTCCTCTGCAGTAACATCAGCTGCAAAAAATAAAAATATTATTAAGATCATATACATATTATTTGGATCACTCAATAATTAAAGACACAAATGAGATGACTGATTAAATACACATCGTATTTTTACTTTTCAAGATGAAAGCACTGTGTAAGCTAACTGCAGCAAAAATTAACCAATTTTTTCTTGTTTTATTCTAAACATCTGTCATTTAGTAGTTGTTTCTTCTGGTAAGGATCATAGTACAGTTAGATTTCTGTCGACTGAAGGAGTTTCATCATAAAATATGCTAGGATAATTTTTTTTTTTTGTTTAACCTCTGGAACCACCGTTAAAATATATCTTCAGAGGATGAGATGAATGAATTGTAGTGTGTGTGAAAAATGCCATGTCTGACCAGGATTCGAACCCGGGACCTCCGGATGAAAGGCTGAGACGCTACCACTCAGCCACAGAGGCCGGCATAGCATAATGGGGAAATTTGTTGACATCTGTAAAAAAATGTTAAAAAGCAGGGAGAACATTTTAAAAATTGCTTCAGGGTTAAATATGAACAATGCTTTGGAAGTCCAGTTGACATTCCCCCACACCATTTTTTTATTAAACAATAAAGCATAACAAATCAAATTTTTGTTAACTGGACTTTTTGTTTTAACACTTATTAGTACTGAATAAAAATACAAAACATATTTATTGTTTTTCTATGTAGTCTCCCTGCAGTTCTTTTTCCAATATGTAGGAAGGAAACTTGTGGATCAATTCTTTATAAAAAGTTTGAGGACATATCATGAGTCAACTGTGCTGAACTCTAGAAATTGATGGCTTCCTAGACATGCCTCTTTCAATGCCCAAACAAGAAAATATTGCACAAGGGTAAATGTACACTTACAGGAGATGTTCTAAGTAAATTTTTTCCAATTTATCTCAAGTGTTAACGACTGTGTGAGATCTGGCATCTTTCTCAGCGGCTAATGACAGCTTTTGCTTTGTCCAAGAGCTGGCAATAGTATGTAGCACTCATAGTGCAACAGTTGTGAAGAAAATCAACAAGCAATATACTTTCCAATCTCAAAAGACTAACCTAACGGGTTGGTCTAATGGTTATCTCGTCATTGCAGATTAGCTGATTTCAAAGTTGAGAATTCTAATATTCAAATTCTAGTAAAAGCAGTTACTTTTATACAGATCTGAATACTGGATTGTGAATACCAATGTTCTTTGGTGGTTGGGTTTCAATTAACCACACAACTCAGGAATGGTTGACCTGAGATTATGTAACACTCGCTTCATCTACATTCATACATATCATCCTCTAAAATAACTGTCATTCCTAAAGCTAAACAGAATACAGTCAGTCTCAAAAGACTGTTTTAAGAACTTTTCCAGTTGACAAACATGTTTTCACCTTTACAGATCAGGGCTCTTCATGCCTATGCCAGTCCATATTTGCTGACTTCAATCAACAGTGTAACAATAAACTTATCTCACTATCTTAAGAGCCATTGTCATGAACTTGAATAGTATGTGATAAAATTTGTCATGTGACATAATTTGAGTAGTCATGTGACTGACTATTTGATAGAAAAAATTATTCCCCTCTTTGAAAATAATTCAGGAGCCTTTGGGATAATTTCTGTCAGGCCTTTTCTCATTACCTATGTAGTAGGTATTTTCTCAACCTATCTAGCAGATTTTGCAGTAACCCAAGCACTTTGTGATAATGAAATGGACACTTCAATGACTGATGGCCATCCAAAATAATCTCATCAACCATAAAGTGCCAACTGCCTTCAATAAGGTCATAGTTCAAATGTAGTCATCAAACCTGTCCTGGAACACCTATTAAGACTCATTTTCTACAGCTTCACACCCTTCTTTAATTTTACTGTCCCAGTCATACACTCATGAACACAACATTATATCCCTAAACTTATATATATACTAAACTGTAGTCTAATCAAAATTTCAGAAGGGTCTGAAGGATGAAGCTTCAGAATAATATGTTCTGCAACCAACGATGAAACCTCTTGGTCTGAGATGAACCTACTTACCAGAGAGATAAAATGCTGAGGTGACTGGAGCATTATTTCTTTCTGTAATATCCATCCGCACCAGTTCACTATGTTATACAAGTCATCAAGACAAAGATATGCTTTATATTTGACTGATCCATGGATATAAGTAATATCAACTGTTAAATCTCAACTCTTATTAAAATGTGCTTTTTTTGAAGAACAATATTTAGAGAATGTAAAATCAACTGAAATTCACCTGCTTGGTGCTCACCATTATTTGTAAATAATTTTTACAAGTGAACTGAGAAGTGCAAATGAGTCCAAATAAATGTATCGATAACCAACATGAGAAACAAAAAACTGATTTGTGAATGAAATCAGTTGTGCTTATATTCAATCAACTTCTGATTTTCAATCTTGTGTCATTGGACCTGTTCACGGAGTCAGGCAAATCATGGCACAAAGAATGGTAAAACTGTAATGCAATACCACTGTCGTTTACTCAATTAATCATAGCACAGAGAAACACAATAAAAAAAGTTTGCAAAACAGGTTAAAACACTACTAAAAATCCTGAAGAAATGGTTCACGTACAGGGAACACAACTGATACACATTTGACTGGAGATGAATTTTTGGAAAAAAACAGCAACCTGGAATATGATCTGGATCCATTAATACAAACTAGAATCCTAATGATAAAAAGTGGAGACAACCCATCCAACTTCCCCAGGGAGGAAATTTCAGGATTTAAATATCATTCGATGAAGAACAAATTTTTGTTGACAAATGGAAGACGGCATCTGAACTTAGATTGCAAATAATATCTCGATGAACGTTTGTAAAAATGCAGTATAACAACAAAGTTTGTTCCTTTCTAAATTAGTTTATAAATAATTTATTCAAGCAACAATAAATGAAATATTTACATTTTTCTGGAAAATGAAAAAAACACACAATTTTGCCATCATTTTTTTAATATTATTTTTGGCAGTTTCTAATGCTGAATAAAATCTGTATTGAATATTTCAGAGGAAACTGAGAAATAGATTAAAAAATAATTTTAAAGAATAAAAAAAAATTAATTACAAGTAGAGAAAACAAAAAATAAAAAAATATCAGAGGATAAGGGTTAAATGTCTAATCCTTGATCAGTAAACAATCATTATGAAGTTAATATTCTCATTAATGATTCAATAGTTCACATAAGTAATTTACCCCAAAAAAAGAAATAATTCATTAAGACTGAGTAACAAAATTGCATTTTTTTTTTTTTTTTTTTTTAAGCAGAAGGAACAAAATATGTCACCCTAATAGAAAGTTTGTACTGAATTAAATATGTAAATAGATGTTCTCCGTCAATCAGTATTTTCTGATGTAAACTTTGAATGAAATGTAAGAATTTACATGTATGCATGCAAGAAGGACAGCAGCATGGAGGTCACTCACTTAATATTTAACTTATCTAAAATGTGATAATTGTTTTGCTCTTTTGTGTTTGGCATCTGAAACATCCCTCTGTATCCAACAATAATCTGTTGGCATTCTTGGACTCCATTATACCTAATACCTGTTAAATGTACTTTTCAGCCTAGATCCCAAAACCACTGTTTTTTTTTGTTTCTTTGACAAGTTAAAATCCCAAAGGTCATTGAATTCACCTTCAGTTATCAGTTGAGGTTCATAGGAAGGGAATTCTGCTTTAAAAGTAGGATAAACTTGCTCCTCATGACAATCTTCAATGCTACCTCATATTCCAATTCATCTTCTAAAGTTAGATGCCATGAGGTACTGGCATATGGTAAATTTTGGTACTGGAGTATGTATTTGTTTTTACTACTTATTCCTTTTATTTTTGTAATCAGAAATAACAATCTGACCAATAGTCTTGAGGCTCACACTACACAACTGGTATGGCAAAACTAATGTACTGATTACACCTAGCCAACTCTATCAGACTTCAAATAGTTAGAAGAGAAGATGTGAGGGACCCAGTTCTTATCTTGATCCTCAACTTTACAGTAACAATATAGTTCAGAATATTTTTTTTATAACTAGTGGAGTCAAATTTCATTGTTGTTCTTTAAACATCAAATCTCTACACATGTAACATAAGTAATCGGATCATTTATATACTTCTTTGGAAAATTTAAACATTAACACAACACACTTGCCACAAAAACTCTATATCACAAAACAAAATGAAAGTTTCGTTTTTTAGAGTATACACTTACTGTGAACACAGCAAGTGTATACACAACGAATGTTAAAACAATAGTGATGTGTTACTGTATCACTCAGAAGCTATTGCCTTCATATTACATTTGTACCCCACTCTCTGTTAGAAATCATTTAAAATATTCTTTTATATACATAAGTTATCTCAAGAAAAGTAAGTAAAATTAAGCAAAAAATTAACTCAAAAAAATATTTAAAAAAAAAATCATTTTTGAATTCAACAAAGAAATTTACACTAGAAACACAATAAAATTTTAATGTGCCAAAAAGGTGTTTATTAGTGTAATCTAGTATAGTATTTTCATATGGATTCTGCTTTTTATGTCTGTCTTTAAAATATTCCTTTTTAGTTATTTACAGAAATTGAGATATTCTTTTTTTTACGATAATAGAAAACATTTCACATAATAGTTTTTTTACACATTTAATTTAGTATTTAAAATGCTAAATGATAAATGACTAAAGGATAGTCATTTTAAAACATAATGACTACCAGGGTTTTAAAGGTATGTAATATTAAGTTTTATTTTTATTGATAAATTATATATGAAATGAAAGGCAACTCAAACAGTTTTTCATAAAAGTGTTAAATGTGAACGTCATTTGTCATAGCTCACATTCAGCCAATAGGAGAATTCATCACATACTTTAATCAGCTAAGTTTGGACTAATTGATGCGACAGCTGCTTCAATCCTGTGTCTCAAGTCGGGTAGGTCAGCTGGTAACGGTGACACATACACTTGATCCTTCATAAAGCTTGAGAAAAAACTTTCTTAGGGGTTTATAATAGACTACAGAAATTTAAATTAAATTTTTTATAATCCATATTTCCTTTATACATAAATTTAGTTTAGAATTTAATTATCAAAATAAAATTTAGCCACTAAAACATTCTTACCTTATTTTTTTAAAAAAAAGGCATAGCACTTTCAGGCCTAGGCCCATCATCAGTGATAAATTTTTTAAAAACATTACTTATACAAAAAAAAAAGAAAAAAGAAGATAAATAAAAACCATACATATATATAATAGAGAAAATATTTGTTCAGTCAAAATTAAAATGTTATCTGTCAATAATGTAGAGAAATAAATTAATTTATAATATATTGCTATAATCGATTTATGTGTGTGTAATATACACACACAATTTTTTTCTTTTAAATTCAAATAATTCATTGACATATTGAGCACTGTGCTAATGAAATTTCAACCACCAAAACATAGTAAACAGACAAGTTAAACTTACCATACTAATTCCAACAATCGATTAGAATTATTTAATTCCATAATAATATTGCAATAAATTGTTTTTATAATCTGTGAATTTTGAATTTTAAAAAAGGTCAAATTTTTAAACATTTTAAAATTTATTATAGAAAATATGGAAATTCTGTTGACTGTAAAATTATGAAATTTATTAAGGAAAAACACATAAACTCTGCTACTGATAAATGATTTAAAATATGAATACTATCAATTCCAGTACTGGACAGTAGTATTTGAATATACAATATTGTCTGAAAAGTTCCCAAAATACACAAAATAAAAATATAAAATTTAAAGATAAATGAATTTACTCATATCAACCCTCTACGTAGAACCCTTCTCCAGTTATACACTTGTTGCAGTACTAGTAGAGCCCATCAAATGCTCTAGAGAAATCACTTTGTGAGATCGCCTTCAGTTGCACCGTGCAAACCCTTTGGATGGTTGAAATGTCATTGAAAAAGCAGTATTCATCTTCAAAATTGAGTTTCATGAACAAAAAATAGGCTGGTGAAGCCAAGTCAGATGGGATAAGAAGGTGACTTGATTTGCGGGTAATAATGTGTTAAAAGCTGTTGCCATGTGTGCCGAGAAACTGTCATGCAAGAAGTGCAACTGCCCAGATCCTGATACCAGATTTAACAAGTGCAACACATCAGGCATTTCTTCATTACTTCCAAATAGAATTTAGAATTAACATTTTGACCAGTTATACGCACACTTTTACAGCATTTTCAATATGAACAGCTGTTGACAGCCTCCTACTTCATTCATTGTCATCCTTTGACTCTCTATCGCCTTTAAACCATTCCACATGTGTGTATGTTGTAGTACAAGATGTGGCTTCATCAACCAAATGTTTGCTATATCACAGAATAAGTTTCAACGAACAAATTTTCAAGTTGAACACAAAATTTTAACATGCTTCTCTATTCCAAGTCATGAGCTTGCATAAAGTCATATAAACACAACATACCCTGCCAAGTATAACTCGAGACTGGCATGAGAAAACATAATGAAATTTTGTACAGACACTCATCAGACATCATACTACATAGTTCTTGGTTGTCTGAGAGATGGCACTATTTGTATCAACTATACAAATTTAGTTCAGCAACTTTTCAGTCATACTGAATAAATTTATAAAATTTATAAAAATATAACAATTTTGATAATTCAAAATTCACAAATTATAAAAATTATTTATTTTAATATAATTATAGAATTAAATACAAACTGAAGATACAGGATTCCCAGAAAATCAATTCTTGGTATTAATGTGATAACTTTAACTTAAATATTTACTATATTTTGGTGGTTTAAATTTCATTTAATATTAAATGAAAAGCACTGGTGGGAAGCATCATGGAATGTGATCTTGACTCATACTGACTCCATTGTTTTGCTGTCAATGTAACAGTCCTCCCCAGTTAGTAGTTGTGAAAGTAAAACAAGTGAGTGTAGTGCTTATTGTGTTTTCCTTGGCATTCAAAACAACATTTTTTGGTGACATGCAAATAGAGATAATACAAAAATTTCAACAGCTTTTGGTGATCAGGGTGTTACACAAATTAAAGAGTGTTATTGCTTCAATATATAGTGATTATCAAATAATAATTAAAGAGCTGAAAGATGAGCTAGAAATTTCATTTGGCTCATGCAGCGTATAATAGCAAAGTTTGTTCTAAAACTACTCATTCATTAGCAAAAGGAAAACTGACTGCAAGTTGCAAGAGACAAGCTGGAATGTGCTAGTAATGAGCATAATTTTATTTAAAGAAAAGTAACAGATGAATTATGGGCAATGGTTATGAACTTGAGGCAAAGGCAGAGCCTCTTGATTGGAAACTCTTGCGTTATCTGCAGCTAAACTAAGCTGAACAGCAACAATGTAATTTGATGATTATGGAAACAGTCTTGTCTGATTACAAAGGCAAGGTTCATCATGAGTGTGCTTCTTAAGAATACAGTCTCAATATAGAGTACTACATAATTGTTCTTCATCTGCTAAGAGATGTTGTTCACACACAAGAGACCACAACTTTGGGAAAATGTCAACCGGAAAATTCATCACAATTCTTCATCCTATGCTTTACAATTTATTCAGATTCTTGGCAAAAGGCAGGATCAAACAACTTCAGTAGGCTCCTTATTCACCAGACATTGTTCCTTGTGACTTTTGGTTCTTTCCTAAGCTTAAAATTATACTAAAAGGAAGACAGAGAAGAGATCAAAAGAAATACTACCCACTTATGGTGGTTATTATAGATAAATTTGAAAAATGTTTCCAACAATGGAAACATCACAGAGGATAAGGGTGTTGCATCAAAAATGGCCTACTTTGAAGGGGACTAGTTACTGAACTAAATAGATTAAATATCTTTATTATTATATGACAAGATTGGGTACTTTTTGATCATACTTTGAATATATATACTGGAGGAGCCGCAGAAAATTTTAAACAATTTTAAGCATGGAGAATTAGAACTACATATTATCAGTATACAGTGTTTGAAAGAACACTGGATTTTAGGAATCCCACCAGAAAAAATCCACATAAATAAATCAGGCAAGCAGAGTAGCCAATTAACATGACCAAACCAAGAAATAGGTGCTCTGGAAATATTCTTCATAAGATGTGAACATTCTTGCTGTGTGAGCAGCAGTTGCACTATCCTAATTGCATACTGACATTCTTATGGCACATTTCCAGTGTTACAAACTGTTGCATCATAACATCATATCAATCTGCTGTGACTACGAAAGTGTCATTTACATCATTCTAAAAAAAAATAGGGACCAATAATATCCTGAGCCACAATACCCAATACTTTTGCACTACGAAGTGGTTACTTATGACACTGATAAGTATTGCAAGGTACCCAGTATCTAAAGTTTTGTCCATTTATATAGTCAAATAAATAAAATGGGCCTTGCCAGACAACAACAATTTGTTGAGAAAATTAGTTGAGCTTTTACCATTCCAGAAACTACATACAGAGATTCTGATATGCCTCTAGATCTTTGGACAGTAATTCTTATGTCATCTGAATCTTGTATGGAAGCAACTTAATATCCAAATGAAACATCTGTTGCACACTTTTATCAGATATGAAAAGGGATTGCAAACACTGACCAACTGACTGTATTGGACTTTGTTCTAAAGCAGCCCTTACCATTGTAGTTTTACTTGAAGTGTGAACCAGTGAATCATAATTGACCAACAACAGCGAATGATTTAAAATTAGTTTTATTCATTTTTTCTGCAGCAATTATATACAAAAATTTAAAAAAACATGATCTCTATGGATTACAGCAAAATGCATCGCAATCATAGTTACCATAACTATACAAAAATAATTTAATGCATTATGTATACACCTTGTCAGCATGGGCATATATTTCTCCATTTTAAATTAATTTGTTTCACAAAAGACATAAATGTTCATATATTATTCTCAATATATATAATATAGGTATGCATACTTAATTAGCAATAAAGTTATAATTTAGGATAAAGAAATGAAAAAATCTTAAAAACTAATTCAACAATGAATAAGTACAACACCTCATCCCACTTTATAAAACAAGTCAACAGAAGCATTTTACTGATATTAATCACTAACATTGCCAAAAGAAACGCACAATTATAACAATGTAAGAGTTGCACAATCAATTGGGACGATATCTATTCATCCTGCAGGAGTCAGATGACGAATAGTGAATGTATAAAAGGTATCAACAATATAAATGAAAGGAATTGCTAATAGAGATATGTTGCTTTTCAAATGTATACTGGTTAAAACAAACTTAAGAGAACACTTTTCTCATATTTCAATGTTTAAAGTGGATTCACGATTTGAACACTAATAAAGCAACTGTAACACTTAATAAAATGTTAACAAACTATTAAGTAATTATTTAATGTACTCACATTCAAATCCCCTAGTGTAATTAAATTCATGGTAGTTGGAATGTGAACTTTTAGTACTGATTCGCTCTTCATCTGATCCATATAAATCATACTGCTTTCGTTTTTCTGGATCAGTTAATACAGCTACTGCATTACCAATAGCTAAAATAAAAGATATATATGTACACAAATAAATAAAATTATACACTTGCACACAAATTTAAAATAAGTAACAGGAATATATTCATAAACTAAACTTTTAAAATATAGAGGTAAACGCTTAATTTTTTCTTTTTTTCCATACACCATATTATAATCACAACTAAATTAAGTTGATACATGGTTTTTATACCATGTAAAAATAATAAAAGAAAACAGCAACACAATAGTTTAATCTTAACAGATTATATAAAAAAATCTCTTAAAATAATTTTTCTGTTGGATAACTTTTTTTTCTTAATTTTAAATTATTGTATATATGTAAAAACTGGGGCCCCAATACTGAAACAGAATAATTTTCTTGCAACCACTAAGTCATAGAAATCTGCTGTCAGTTCTTCAAATCACATCATGACCTCTACTTTAACCTCATCATTGACACTGAACTTTTCTTGGTAGAATGTTTCTTAAGATAAATAAAAAGTAAAAATCACTGGGCATAAGATCTGGGCTGGAATTGTTATGGAGCAAATAGTTGCTGTCAACATGTTCTCCTTTTGTTCTCAATAGCTGGTCAAACACATTCCAATGTATCATAATCTGCAAAAATAATACTTTTGAGGGTTTTTCATTAATTAAAGAGACAAATGACAATAACGGAAAGTAATTAATAGAATTAACTGAAACGTATGCTCAAGGTGGCACCCCTGTCATAGAAAATATCAGCTGCTTGAAAACAATTTACAATAGTATAATCTCTTCTTTTTTTTATTTCAAAATATTATCTCCACTTGAATCATGTACTGTGGAAGAACACCATACTGTGGATAAGATTATTATTTTCTGAAAGTATAAAACCAGCCAAAATTCACATAAAAGATTTTAAAATAGTATGGTACAGGTTATTAATTATGCAACATTCTTACATGTGAACCAAACAGTTTAAATCAGGCAGAACAAGTGTCACTGATTTTCGTTATAGGAGAAGACTAATTAAAATTTCGACTGGTGATATGCAAAATAGCATTAATGATCCTGTTCACAATAACAGAAGCATAAAAATTTTTTAAATAGATGAAATTTGTAATGCAAGTAACAGCATTGTCTATTCCATTATACATGATAAGCTTTTTTTTTTATTCTTTTATAGGGTGAAAAATGCTTTCACCTCATCATCGCGTGGAATACGATATTTTAATAAAAAAGTAACAAAAAAAAAGACAAGAACTACGCTGAAAAATTAAACAAAAACTTGTAACTAATATCACAGCTAAAATATCTGTTAAAAGACATTTGAAGTTAATATCACAGATGAAAACATAAAATTAAAAGTAATTCTAAAAATATAAAGTATAACTAAAAATAAATAGAATTTAACAAAGTCCAAGAGGGGAGTAAAGAGCCCCTTCTTGGATAACAGAAACATTAATGAACTTAGAATCCATAACTAACTTAAAGACTAAAACCAGGTTAAAAAACTAAAACTTACAACTAAGAATACAGATAAAATATTACTTAAAACTAACAGCTAATATCACAGTAAAAATTTTCACAATAACATAATTTATTTAAAAAGAAATATAAAAACAAAAAAAAAATATTTAGAGGTTCAATAAACATAAATAAAATTCAATCAGTGAAGTGAATAAAACTAGTGTGAAGCTAACACTACATGATTTTCAAGTTGTAACTAGATTCTGAGTGAATAAAAAGTAGATATTACTAGCCCTCTAGTTGTAACTTGTAATTGGGAAATTTCTAGTGCTAAGCTGTGAATAAAAAGCTGGCACTAGGTTT